>JAJOZX010006986.1:27500-240105 GCA_023014485.1 Bathynomus jamesi | reverse complement strand
TGCAATGAAGTCTCTAAAATAGCAATAAAGGACTACAACTTGTTTAGAGCGGATAAATTTTCTGGAAGATGAGGAGGCTGTTGTATATTTACATAAAAATCACGTACACGGGAAGAATTTTATAGTCCACAAATTAAACAGTGTATTTGAAGTATTTATTTTAGAAGCAAAATCATTTCCATCATTATGAATGTCACGTGTAGGCCCTACAGACCTCCGAATACCAGAGAATACAAGTTTAGTTTTGTTATAAATTAAATAGAAAAAAAAAACGTAAAAACCACTTAAAATTTCAATATACAACATATTAATTTTGGGAGATTTTTAGTTTCATTTCAGAAAGTGGAAGAAAAATTATGTAATTATTATTACTGTATATATGCAGAAAACTTCCATGACAACATTACAAAAAAGACAATTTTTAAGTACAATTTCTATTCTTATGGAAAATATACGAGGGTTGTTGAAAAAGTAAGTTTACGAGGTGTTTTGAAGAAACTGTTTTATTACAAGGCAAGTAATTATTGCAAGTATTTCAACAACAACTTATTACTACTTTTCTACATAATCACCAAACAGATACAAACATTTGTCATAGCGTGGGACAAGCTTTCCGATACCGGTCGAATAAAATGTAGGGTCCTTAGTTTTTAACTAGTTTCGTACAGCCGCTTCTGCACCAGGATCGTTTTGAAATTGTTTACCTCCGAGGTGTTCCTTTAGGGCTGAAAACAAATGGAAGTCGCTTGGTGCAAGGTCAGGACTATGGGGGGTGGGGGATGATCCATGACTTCCCAGTGAAACGATTCCAAAAGTTGGCGTGTTTGATTTGCGGTGTGAGGGCGTGCATTGTCATGCAAGAACACCACGCCTGCAGTAAGCAACCCGGGACGTTTTCTCCTGATAGCCGTGCGGAGTCGCTGTAAAGTTTCACAATAAGAAGTGGCATTTATTGTTGTCCCTTTTTGCATGAATTCAACACGCAAAACGCCTTAATGGTCACAAAAAATCGTTGCCATCACTCTAACAAGATATTGTACTACCAACAACATTGTTGTACTATGCATAATGCATTGGTAATTAATCTTGTAAACTTACTTTTTGAACAACCCTCGTGCATTTACCCGAGGAATCTGTGAAACGACTCGAAAAGAGCATGTAGTAGACTTAATTTTGACAAATGACAATATATTGACATACTAATAAATAAAAATCTAGCACAAACTATATTTTTCCTACTATAACTTAATCGAAATACAAGTGGAGTACAAACCAAAAAAAATTAAAACTTATTCTAGAAAAACAGAAGGAGTTAGGAAGAATATTTTGAAGGGTTAAGTATGAATTCAAAGTAGATTTTTAAAAATTAAGGAAAATTAATTAAAAATTACTGTTGCGAGCAAGAAAAAAATCCAGAAAAATTTTTACTAGTTGTACGAGCGAAACCAAACCAATCCTGTTGAAACATATATATTCCCACGGAACAAAAAAGAAAACGAAGGAAACATGGAAGATAAATCGAAAACTTATTTAGACAACGGAAACAAACAGATGCGAAACAGGATCAAGAGGACTCAGAAAAAAACAGATTTTAAGAAATAAGAAAACTCAAAGAATTGTTACACTCTTGCCAGTGCCGTCTTAGGGCAGGGGCTAACTGGGCTGCAGCCCATGGGCCTCGACAAATAAATTAAATTATGGATATCATGGTCCCTTATAAAACAGAAAATAGTGATGGACATGAGATTACGTTTAAGGGAAGAAATACTCAACTTTTAATAGTCAGCTTAAATTTTCGAATCCTCGCTTGTTACTTAGTTAATAACACGAGTCACCTTAGACTTATGGCTGGACAGTATTCTGGCTTGCAGACAAGAATAAAAACTATTAATAAATTGGATGTTTTTGTTCCCTGCTGTGTACATTCATTAAATCTTGTTAGAGACAGCGCTGCAGGAATATGCAGTTTGCAAGTTGCATCATATTTTCATTTTGTGCAGTGATTATATACTTTTTCTGCTGCATTGACTTATCGTTGGCAAGTGCTGGTTTCTTCTATTGGCCGTAATCATAAAATTGTAAAACAGCTATCGGGGACTTGATGGTCTGCATGTGCCGATGCAGTCACGGCTCTAAATGATAGGTATGATGAGATCCAAACAGCTCTTCATACTTTGGTTAATGATAATAATCAAACGAGGGAAACAACATATGATGCTGAAAATCTGAAAAAGAAAATGAACAAGTTTGAGATAGTGTTCTTGACAATTTTATGGAAAGACATTCTTAACCGTTTGAATGAAACCAGTAAAATTCTGCAAAAGAGGATTTGAACTTATGTGTTGCTCTCCGCATTCTTCGGTCATTGTTGTCTTATATTCAGGATCTAAGAAACCAATTTGAAAAATATGAGTGCAAAGCAAAAAGAAAATGTCCCAATACTGATTATAGTGGCATCAGTAAACGTACAAAACAAAGGAGTTGCCATATTACTTTTTTTGACAGGTAGTTATAATTCCAAGTTGAAACGTACCTACCAATCATTTACTCGCTGATGTTTAACTTGAAAAAACGAACTGAAGCATACGAAGAAATTAAAAAACATTTTGAATTCATCCAGAAACTTAATGATTTGGATGCCGCTGAAATTACTGAAATTGTGTAACACTTGCCTTAATTTACAAAAAAGATTTGGAGAAAGAAGAACTTACTGTATATCTGAGTGTCAGGCAATTTAAGCATTACAGTATATATCAAAGAAAAAGAGCAATCACTTTCCATATTTATTCAACATTAAAGCATGACAAACTGGAAGCAACATCTCCTAACACTGAAGCTGCATTACGAATTTTCCTTCCAATGATGTTCCCAAACTGCAAATGTCAAAGTTCTTTTTCAAAGATGAAACTTATTCACAATGAGCTTCGCAGTTACATGATTCAACAAAGGCTGAACGCTCTCTCCTTGATGTCAATCGAATTAGATATACAGTAAACTCTCGTCCAACGCGGAAGTTAGGTTCCTCGAGAACGGCGCGTTAGGTAAATCCGCGTTGGACAAACTTAATACGTTATGGGATAAATGGGGATACGTGAACGCGGCTGCGTAAAGTCTCCCATTAATACTTAGATACGTAGATTTTTTATTCACACATAAATGAATTTCCCTACCTATACTGTATATGAAATAAGAACATAATAAAATCATAAACATAATGATATTTATATATGATAAATAAAAATATATTAAATGAAAATAGCACGTATCTTTTCTTCACTTTCGGATGGTGCGTGTGAGTAGTATAGCCGAAAAAGGGTAGAGTGCAAGAATGTTGCAAGTGATTACGTAATGTTGCAAAGGGGGTGGGGGTGTTGCAAAAAAAGAAAAAAAAGAAAAAAGAAAAGAAAAAAAGAGTACTGGCCTTTGTTGCCAACCGGGGTTGCAAGGGGCATGCAACTTGGAGGCGGAGTTCTCCCCCAAGCTATTCCCCCCAAAGGGCCAGAAAGGAGAGAAAGGAGGAGAGGTGTTCACCTAACAGGAGCCAAGTGCATATTAAGACTTCAGCCGAGTAGGCGTTGTTTTATAGGCTCCTAATCAGCCAGTTGGCTGAGCCAAGGGGGGAGGGGTACACCTGCAGGAGAGAGAGAGAGAGAGAGAGAGAGAGTAGTTGCCTTTGATTGCAAGGCATGCAACTTGGAGGCGGAGTTCTCCCCAAGCTATTTTCGTTTACCTAACCTAAGAGGCCTCTAAGGGGTTTTCCCAAAGGGCCAGAAAGAGAAGGACCAGAGGTCCTTGCTCGGCTGGGAGCCGAGCTTGAATGACTCCGTCAGTCGTCTCTCGGTCTTTTATAAACCTCTATTCTGGCTGAGTTGCCAGATAGCGCCATGTATTCAGTTGCCGGATAGCGCCATGTGTCCCAGATAGCAAAAACCATATATTAATCATCCATTTAAATAGTGTACCACAATATAATTTATATGACGGTAGTTAATCCAATTAAATTCTGTTTATTAAATAAATAATTTTTACACACTTAACTTTTATTATAAATATTTAAGCCACGAATACCAGTGGGAAAAAAGAACGGAAAAGAAAATTTGCGAATCAATTCAAAACATACGATCATCATTCCCCCACCCATCTGCGCTTGTATATATAATAAACTAATGAACCACTCGTGTGCACAAACCATATAAAATACCACAATATATGACGGTAGTTAATCCAATTAAATTGTTTATTAAATAAATAATTTTTACACACTTAACTTTTATTATAAATATTTAAGCCACGAATACCAGTGGGAAAAACGAACGGAAAAGAAAATTTGCGAATCAATTCAAAACATACGATCATCATTCCCCCACCCATCTGCGCTTGTATATATAATAAACTAATGAACCACTCGTGTGCACAAACCATATAAAATACCACAATATATGACGGTAGTTAATCCAATTAAATTCTGTTTATTAAATAAATAATTTTACACACTTAATTTTTATTATAAATATTTAAGTCACGAATAACGAAAATTTACGAAACAATTCATTTAAAAGTTGAAATTAACCAAAACACAATCCGCTATAATTTGTACACACTTAATTTTTATTATAAATATTTAAGTAACGAAACGAAATGAAAATTACGAAACAATTCATTTAAAAGTTGAAATTAGCCAAAACACAAATTCCCCTGCGAAGAAAATTGAAAAAAAACGAAATTTAAAGAAATTAATCAATTGAAACATAAATTTCTTTTCATTTGGAGAGAAGGGAGACTTATCAGGGATTGGGGGGGAAGGTCTCTCAGCAGGTGTTCCTAGGTCATTTCGAATCGTCCCCCTAGAGACCATTTTCTGGGCGATAGTTAACCTTTCTTCGTCTACTTGAACAAAAACCACCTTTCACATCAATTCTTATATTATTATTATTTCTACAATGAAAATATTTACGCGTAATTTGTATGTCATATTCTTATAACTACATCTTAACTACTTAAATCAATCACCTTTCACATCAATTCTTATTATCATTATTATTATTATTATTATTATTATTTCTACAATGAAAATATTTTATATTTACGCGTAACTTAGACCCACAGTTTAACGTTGAAACCGAATGCTCTTTTTAAAATATAATTAGGATATATTTCTTTATATCCTCGATCCTCCTCCCTCATTCCCCCAAACCCCCCACCCATCTGTACTTGTAAAAAATAAACTCAATCCCTGATAAGCCTCCCTTCACTCTCCTCTCTCTCTCTCTCGTCCCCCTTCACTCCAAATCTTAACTTTCACACAAGCACACACACACACACACACACACACACATTAAGCATTAAGCGTTGTTTTTCCTTTCACGAGGAAAGGAATTCCGAGAATCTGGTCAACTCGAAACACAACTCTTCACTCCATTTCTTAGATATACCCACAATTATATATATATATATATATATATATATATATATAGAGAGAGAGAGAGAGAGAGAGAGAGAGAGAGAGAGAGAGGGTTAACCATACCCACAATTATAATAAATAATATTTCTCGCCGAATTGGAAAGGTTTTCACCACGCCTTAGACCCACAGTTTAACGTGGATTCAGAATTACATCTCGTCGATTGCTCACTATTTCATCGAGATAATTTAAGCTCAGGACATGCATTGTCTACATCGACTCCATCTGTGTTTATTATATATATATGTATATATAAGGGTTGACAAATATACACGATTATTATGATTCTTTCTCGAAAACTATGGGCGATTGAAAATTCTGAAACCTGAATCAGCATCAAAAGTTCTATAAGAAACACCAAATAGTTTTCGTTGTACCCTAGTGTAATTTCTCGCCGAATTGGAAAGGTTTTCACACTGCCTTAGACCCACAGTTTAACGTGGATTCAGAATTACATCTCGTCGATTGCTCACTATTTCATCGAGATAATTTAAGCTCAGGACCTGCATTCTCTACATCGACTCCATCTGTGTTTATATATATATATATATATATATATATATATATATATATATATATATATATATATATATAAGGGTTGACAAATATACACGATTATTATGATTCTTTCTCGAAAACTATGGGCGATAGAAAATTCTGAAACCTGAATCAGCATCAAAAGTTCTATAAGAAACACCAAATAGTTTTCGTTGTACCCTAGTGTAATTTCTCGCCGAATTGGAAAGGTTTTCACCACGCCTTAGACCCACAGTTTAACGTGGATTCAGAATTACATCTCGTCGATTGCTCACTATTTCTCGAGATAATTTAAGCTAAGGACCTGCATTGTCTACATCGACTCCATCTGTGTTTATATATATATATATATATATATATATATATAATATATAATATATATATATATAAGGGTTGACAAATATACACGATTATTATGATTCTTTCTCGAAAACTATGGGCGATAGAAAATTCTGAAACCTGAATCAGCATCAAAAGTTCTATAAGAAACACCAAATAGTTTTCGTTGTACCCTAGTGTAATTTCTCGCCGAATTGGAAATAACTTGTAAGTAAAAATAAAAATATAATATAAGGGAATACCATAGAAATGTAAGTGTCTATAATTTATTCACAAGAAACACGATTTTATATATATGTTACTCGTCCGGTCCCGTTATAGCGGATTGGTACACGTCATAGCTCCACCCAGCTACACCGGCAACCAATCACTACGAACATCTGGTCTTTTGGGGCGGAGCTTGGCGATTGTGCATATAAAAGGGGCTATTTTTCAGTTGGGAGTAACAGTAGCTATTTTCGCGTCAGTGAATAATCATTCCCTCCACCATGGACCTGTACGTCTCCCAAGACTTGTATGAAGAAAGTGACGCTGCAGCATTAACGACAATTAGTCTTTTTAATGCGATTGACCGTGATGAATTATTCCCAACGCAAACCGTAGAAGATATTTGCAGTGACGCTCCTTACAATCCGACGCAAGGGACTACCATAGAAATGTAAGTGTCTATAATTCGATTTATATATATGGAGAGTTGTAGTATCTCGTCAAATAGATACTCGCCAAAAAATTTTTAGGTCAATCAATGTTATTTGGTTTTACCTCTTATCCCCATTATGCTAAAATCGAAATTTTTTTATGGCAATCAATGTTATTTCCTCTTAAATGAACCAAAGATATCTTCACATAATGGGGATCTGTCTGTATACTTTGTATATGTTTAGAAGAATGAACATTATCCTTTAAGGTCCGATGAGGATTGACACGTGTTATACAATCTTTTGAAGAATATCGGAATAGGGAGGTATACTGATCAGTCAACAATGTCACACCGAAATAATGTAAGTGTTTTTCGATCTTTTTGGGATAAGAAGACACCAATATATTTTCATAAATTATTAAATGAAAGAAATCAGTACAATAAACAACTACAGAATCATATCGTTACAAATACGAACAAAAACATTTATAATATACACACGAGTACGTACAATTGGAAAACGGATTTTTTATCTGTCTGCATACCATTTCATCGTTTTCGGCGAGTGTGACACGGGTCAAAAAAATTTAAAAAATTTATAAATTCTTTATCACTTGAACATATGCATGAGAAATGAGACGCAGTACATTCCGCAAACAGTAGTAAAATATCCTTGTATGCGAAATGGGTTCCATACACTTCGGGAATATTAACTGAGCGAGAAATTTTACAATAATAGGGTCAACTCCAGGGTTGAGGTACCGAGTGAATCAAAATAGTACAGGTGCTGTCTATTTTAAAATAGACAGCGATCCAGTGAATCCCTTCATTACCGATGATATCTGTGTTCACATAAGACTACCGCATTCCCGCGCTACTTGGCAAACTCAATGTTTCATTCTTCGCAAACACGCCGATAAATTTGGAACGTGTGACTCGCTCCATTACTTTCTGAGTGTATTAGCATCCATTTTAAAAGTCATGAAACGCTCCTAAATCTATCTACTTCTATTAGGGCTTGCGATTCGAGATATACTAGTACACTAATAGGAGCGTCTATAGGCTTGGCGAATTCCAGCAGCACTGAGATGTTTCCGCTCTGCTGTGGGGTTAAATGGGTATTTACGCTAGCAGATAAGTCAGGTGTAATGTCAAACGGATAAAGGTTAAATTGATCAATGAATTCTTCCTGCGCTACCCCATTACCAAGCTCATCACAATCACCTGCAATATTGGTCAGATTACTATAGGCTCTGGCACAAAGAGGTAACACAGCGTCTGATGAATAGTCCGTACCCATTGTTCCACCCAAAGCAGTGCCATTAACGTATAGAGTTATATTTTTAAGTCCGAAATTCTCGAATTTAAAGGCACTCTTTTTATATTTTCCATTCACCGAAGCGTGGTCCTGCATGCCGATTAATATCCTTTTAGGAAGATTTCTCAGGGCAATGTTTTCTATCTGCTTCGATGCCAACCCTGCAGGAACCGTATATAGTTTGATCTGCACTCTGTTAATAGGATATTTCACTGTAGCGTTTAGTAAATTTTTCTCAATTTCTAGTTGTTTTGGTGAACTTAATTTCACTCGCCGTACGCGGAGGTATGTGTCCATAATGTGAACCACAACGGGCTTTGCACCCTCTTCTTGATCCGCATCCAGATTTAAGCAGATCTCAGGACTCGTGCGGGTGAGCTTTATTTTCATATCCACCCCGTTCACAAGCAACTTCTCCTGGAAAGTGAAATCTGTGTGCAACCGTCCAAAACACTCGTATATTTTCTTTTTAGAATTTTTAAATTTGTCCTTTATACTATTTTCATCTTTAGTTTGATAATATCCCTCGGCACTTAAAAAGGTAGCCTTCGCTTCTTTGGAAAAGTTGAGGACATTTTCCAGATAGGCTCGTAGATGATAGTACCCCGTGCCTGCCGATATGTTGGTCTGATTTAAATATACGTCACACTGGTCGAATATGGAGTGCAGAAAGTTTGTTTCAGGGTATACAGCATATTTGTCATCGCAGACCGTTCCATCAGAATGGGCTATACGTAGCTTAGCGTACATGTGCACACAGCTTGGATAAAAAAAGTAAGGACCTGAGCTGGGTATCACGAATTCTATAGGTGCACTCGGGGAACTAATTGTGTTTAAAGGGTTAATTGTAATAAAGTCACTGTGCTCAATAGAAACTTCAGTTGGAGGTAGCTCAAAAAGGGACAGCTCCGATTTACAGCATTGTGAACTACATGGGTGGATGAAGCGTGCCATGGCGAAATAGTGACTCCTCTCTCGACAAGTGATAAACAAACTATGATTCATGAGATCAATGTCCTTAGCTTATATCAGTCAAAAAAGTGGTCAACTATAGGTTTCATTCGCTTACAGCACTTCTTTTTTGATAGCCTTTTACGTTTAATACCACGCGACCCCTTCTTTTTCCGGACAGCCCGCTTCTTCTTCTTCCCGCCACCACGCATTTTTCTCTTTGCATCTTTGATGATTTCGTCCCGTGTACGCTTTAAATGTTTTTTTAGAGCCTCTTTAGGTTTAGCCCCGGCCAATATGTCTTCTGCAGTGTTAATACCTGATTGCAGCGCTTTCCTTCCAAGGTATCTGGCACCCCTCTTCAGCAAAGGAACAGCCGTACGTAGTATGGATGAAAAAATGGACCCAAGTCCACTACCGCGCTGGTAACGCACCCCTCGATAGACGGTGAAAGGCTTTCTATCCATTATAACTCAGTGCGTCGAAAGTGTAGCTTCACTGTTAAGCTCCCGTTACCGAATGGGAAGTTTTCACCCTCAATCGTTCTTATATATATTGAGATATTGGTTATTAAATTAGTTGCGACATTCACATAATGGGGTCTGTCATATGTAATACTCAAACTCCTTCCTCTATGGTTGGGGATGTGAGCAATGCGCAACAGGCGTGCCTGGGTATCCCCAACAAACTGGTGCTCCACTATATTACTGTAAATATAGCACATGTCTGGGGACCTTTCAGCCAATTTCTCCATCTTCAATTGATACATTAATCTGGACAAGTCATGCTGTGCCTCGTGAAATGTGTCTCTTTGGAAGGCTGCGCTATAATGGCCATTGGCTAGAATTTGGAACTTTCTATGGTCTTTAATACGTCTGTTAGTCTTTGATTTTAGGATTAGTGTATGTGCAGGGTTGTTTACGATTTCGTATACTAAATCATTCGTAAGGTTTGAGTTTCTTAAACTTACGTTTAAGCCTCTCACAACATCCTCGGCCGAACCATATTGACCCGGTCCTAGTCTTACTTCTGTACTGTAATACCGTGCAATCTTAGTCCGAGCGATACGCATAGTTTCATCCATAGCTACCCCAGCTTTTTCACACTCGTCAATGTCTCTAAGAATCGTAAAAACGGTTTCTTTATGTTCAATATTTAAAAAGATGGTGTCCAGCTGAATTTCGCATATCCCCACCTCATACGAATCACGACCCAATTCAATGTGCTTGTGGAGTTCTGTTACAAAGTTGGCTAGTGTGTTGTTAGGGTGTACAGACAGGGACGAGGAGGACGGGAGTGTGACGTAGAAATGGTTAGGAGCCATGTTGCATACTATTTAAGCTTCATTATTGCATCAGCTTTTATATAGGTGTTGAAGCTTTCTGGGTACCCTAGCCATTTCACCATGTACATTTTTCTCTTTCCTGAACCTTTGCTTCCTAAAATGTTCTCAATTTTAAACACATTTTTCCTAAATTAAACGCAACTTTCTGCAATTCCTCGCGGTAAAAGCCTCCTGAGATTTCTTCTCCATTCAAATCTTCAATGTAATACATCATTATCTCACCTTTAGGTCTCATAGCCCTAACTTTAAAAATCTCGCGTGTCCATCCTTGCTCAAAACCCTTTGCGAATTTGTTCCCCGAACGCGACAGCCTTACATAATCATTGATTTTGAAGCGCGCAGAGTGTGGTGGTGGTGGTGGTGATCGATCTCTCCTCGGGAGCGTACCTCTTTCTAAAACTTCGTTAGGTGTTGTCCCAATCGTGCGATGGTGTGAGCGGTTGTAGGATGACGCCAATGATTCCAGAATGTCTAGAAATCTGTATGTATTTTTATGTGTAAAATAACGGTGCATGCGTTCCTTTATGGTGCGCTGAACTCTTTCAGCTAAAGAAGCCTTATGTATAGAATTGGTTGTGTAATAGCTGATATTAAACTCTGTCAACATGTTCTGAAAAGCACGGCCTATAAATTCCTTCCCCATATCCGTACAAAAATAGCCAGGAACCCTGTTTTCTTTTAACATTAGCGTTTTGGTGGCTTTAGCAACTGTTTCAGGTGATTTATTTTTCAGAGGAACTAGCCACAGATATCTAGAGAATACGTCTATTATGAATAGAATGTAGCGGTAACCATCGTTATACACAGAATACCTTTGCATGTCTGTTAAATCTGCTTGCCAAATAGAGTCAATCGAGGAAGCCGTTGTCTTGGCTGTTTTAAACCTTTTTCTCACAGGCTTATGAAGCGTATAAGCGTCCTGCTCCCTCAAAAATCTTTCAACATCTTTTTTTCCTACTCCGTAAACACTTCTGTACAGTCTATCTACGCCGCCGTAAGAGGATGGGTTAGAAATGTCATAATAGCGTTTAGTTAATACGTTAGCCATTTGCGTATTTTAGAGGCACGTGGGTAGGGTTGGTTTAACCTCTTCTTGCTCCTCTTCAAAGGTGTTACCGCCGGGGGTGACGGCGCCTTCAATTGTGTCACAGGCGTTGCATGTTCCAAGTCTTTTAACCTGTTCAGATTTCCTATCAACGTTTTAGGGACATTTATTTGTTGTAGTCTTGCTTTAATATGCTTCCATCCTGATGGTGATGGCCTATCCCACTTTCTCACCAGATCATGGACAATGTCTACGATATTCGATCCCTGTACCTTTGATCCTTCCACAATGATCTCCCCTGTATCGGTCCATTGTATGGCGGGATCCTCATTCAATAGATTATAAAGACTTAAGCCTTTACTCCTCAATGTATGTGGGAGGGTATTTTTTAATACATGTTCGATATGTTGTGTGGCTAATCTTTTTGGTTGGTCAGCTGTATCGTCGGGCTCAGATCCTATGTCGCCATGTCCATCGTCCCCCGTGCTGTGCCTAATAACCACAGGAATCTCTGTAGGGCTCTTATAATTTTCGTACTCGTGAAGAAATTTCTGCAGAGCTTCTTGGTATAAGATTCTTTTCTCATCAGGTGTTTTTTCACTGTTTAATAGGGCTAACAATTCGCTTTCCATTCTTTTAAGTCTGCTTTTACGGGGATCTAGATACGTGTCTGGATTCCTTTGCAGTGAAGCGTACACCTCGTGGGGAATCACTACCACTTTCTTCATTATATTAATCTAGTCAGTAAAGGACCCAAAACTGAAAATAAGATGGGGAGAAATGACCCTCCTGTTTGTACAATAATTCGTTTTTTCTTCGCTACAGTTTGACTTTTACGAGCGAGTGCACGTATTATGTTCTTGTAGCGGCGTAGGCGAGCCTTCTGATGGGTTTTCATTGATACATTGCAATTTATAACGTTAAGACAGATTTCACAGATGCATTTTAAAAAGTCGGCGTCGATATTTTTAATAAACATCTGCTGCATTGCCCGGGGCAGTCGATGATAGCTTTTTATTAATTCACGGTATTTCTTTAGTCTCTTTGTCATTCTGGAATATACACCGTTTCAGGCTCGTTTGGAAATATATTCGTTCGCAGAAGCACTCTAAACGTGTTTCGCGGATGAAGGTCGCAAAGCAAATATCCGTAACGCGTGCTTGTAGCTTCTTTATAAACTTCCAAAAACTCCTTACGCTGATTCGGGAACATTTGATTGGCTAATACCCCAATTTGTGATACATCTCTACGTTGCGCGAATAAGACTAGATATTGCGTATTTAACGACACATCGCGCATGTATCTATTTTTGAAAAATAGATTCTGATTGATGAAGAACACGCTTATGTTAAGATGGTGGGAGAATACTGTAAATGTCTCGGCAAACGTTTTATCCATCTCCAACATGAGATCGTCAATTACAATGATTGTATGTTCATTTCCCTTTAACGAATTAACGTCATATACGCCTTTGTGGAACAAAATATCATCTTGGTACTCGTTGAACACTGATTGATACGTCGAATAGCACCATATAACTTTATGCACAAATTTCGAGAACATCTCTCCCTTTTCTTTAATGATTTTAAGCATAAACACAGTTTTACCACATCCTGTAGGTCCAGATATAATACATGTGGATGGACTCGTGAATCTGAATTTTTCTACAGAGTCCATTTCTAACACGTCACACTCCTAAGTGGGTCATTTACAAAATATTACAAATTTTGAGTGCTGTTCCTTATATTTTGCTTTCTTCTCCCACAGAACCGTGAATGACGATGAGGTAGAGCATCCCATCATTGACATTACGGATGACCTCGACGACAGTGTAGTTGTGATCTCCTCCCCTGCCAACGAACCCTCACCAGCGATACCGTAGCACGTCCAAAGCGGAGGTGTGAGAACCCCACGTCAGGTATAAAGCGCCCGAAATACGCGCCTGTTGCAGCGGTAATAGATCCCCAACCCTCAACCTCTTACGCAACAAGCCCCCAGCAGCACCTCCCGCTAATATACCCCTTATTCATCCACCGCCCCCCGTTCTGTTAAGTCTACAATAATAGAGCCCCAACCATCAACCTCCTACGCAACAGGCCCCCCAGCAGCACCTTCCGCTAATATATCCCCTAATTCATCCGCCGCCCCCCGTTCTGTTGAGGATGATAACGCTCGAATTGGTGCGCTCCGCAGCCCCCACCCCAGCCTTGACTAGAAATCGGTATATAGTCAGGGTCGACCCTAGAGCCATGTATAGCAATGGAATTGAGCGCGGGCTACGCCGGGTTGTACAGCGTATTGTAGAGTTTGCTCTTCAGAACCGCACGAGCGTGAAGTCAGGACGAGTCTGTCCTTTGGATTCGGGTCAGATGACGGTGATGTAGACGATTATTGGGTGATAGTGCCATTTAGACGTTTGGCGGCTGAATGTAGAATATATATTAGGACGTATAATGCAAGCCGCCCAAAGTAGTATAGCCTTCAATATGGACAACTTCACGGTAAATATTGACCGTGTATTCCGTGTTGCGGGTCATAGTGCCATACCGTATACTCTTAACCTCAATTCTCAAGCTATTTATAGACGGCATATAAACGTCGATCGTGGTTGCGGCTTTATAGCAGTAGTCTTGGCTAACATGTTTACTGTACAAAATACACGGACTCAAAAAATTTGGCTGCCTACGGTCGTGGAACGTGCCCGTAAACTAGCTGTAGACTGTGAACTTGAATTTGACTGTAATATGGGGCCTGAAGAGCTGAGAAGGGTAGAACAGGAAATGAATGTCCGCATAGTTGTATTTGGGTTGGATGATCGTCGTAGGACTGTGTATGTTTTTAAAAGCTGTGTGAGAGATCGTACAAGACCCCTACTTATTTTAGGATTGTCAGGGACAACGTATCTCCCCATCCGTAATATAAGGTGGCTTTACGCGAGTTATGACAAAAGTCGAAAATATGGGAGA
Organism: Bathynomus jamesi; assembly: GCA_023014485.1. NCBI lineage: Eukaryota > Metazoa > Arthropoda > Malacostraca > Isopoda > Cirolanidae > Bathynomus > Bathynomus jamesi. Next base: position 225,504 of record JAJOZX010006986.1, on the reverse strand, counting down.
CATCATGATTTGTGTAAGGGGTGCCTCGAGTTTGCGGATGATATAGTGCGACATTGTAAAGAATGTCACATGGTATGTGAGCAGTGTAAAAGCACCAAATGTGAAAGCCGTGTAGTTGAAGCTGAGAAGAGAGACTGTGATGTGTGTAGACGCACATTTTTCAATAATAGCTGTTTTGATTTCCATAAATCAATTGGCACGTGCAGGAAAATGAGAATCTGTGAATGTGGTATGTTTCACACAATGGATAATTGGGGAAATTTAAGCACAAGTGTGACGTAATTCACTGTCCTACATGCCAGGAGGAATATAAGGCGGATGGAGTAAAGCATGTATGTTATATGAAAGATGCTAAGCCTAAAAATAACCCTTGTATAACTGTATACTACGATATAGAAACATATACGAACGCTGAAACCAAAGAGGTAATTCCACATTTACTTGTGAGCCAGACCATCTGTGATGAGTGTATGGGTATCGAATGTGACGAGTGCCCCAAATGTGGTAAACGGACAAACGTTTTTAAACGAATGTCCGCATAGTCCTGTGAAACTATTTGTGTCCTATATTGTCAAGTTAGCCGAAAGTTCAAAAAAATGACTGTGTATATTCTCGCCCATAACGGGGCAAAGTTTGACACGCAGTTCCTTTATAAGGAGTTGCTTGAACACGAATCCTCTGAGATATTTACAGGTGATCCATTGAAAAGAGGCAACAAATTAATACAGATGCAGATAAGAAGCAATGTACAATTTAAAGATACTTTATTATTCACACCTTGTAAATTAGCAAAGCTACCCAAGGTGATGGGAGTAGCAGCTGAAGTTTCCAAAGGATACTTCCCTTACACTTTCCTCACCAGCGAGACTTTAAACTACGTAGGCCCACCACCCCCAAACATTATTTTGACTGTATGGATGAACGTGAAGACTTTGATCGATACTACGACAGTTTTAATGAAAGTAACCCTTATAATATAGCTGATGAATGTGAGCGTTATTGTGAATGATGTGCGCGTGCTTAGAGTATGTTTCCAGGCCTTTAGAAGGATGTACATAGCCCGTTTCAAATGCGATCCACGGTGTTCAAGAATAACTTCATGCCTAAAGACACTTAGCCATTATTCACCGAAACAATCCCCGCAGTTACGGGCACAAGGCTATTTACTGGCTCATACACCTACAGCAACAGACAGGTGTATACATAAAGCACGCCCGCAACACGGGTGAAGTACCCATTAAGATTAATGGACGTGTTTTTTGGGTTGATGGGTTAAGTGAAAACCGTGTCACTGGTGTGAAGACTGTGTACTCCTTTAACGGTTGCTGGTGGCATGGATGCCCCCGTCCTGAGTGCGGAATCACCGGAGATATCCACGGTAGGTCTCCTGCCGACTGTCTTGCATCGACCCGCACCGCGATCAACTTATAGGATCACAGTTCACTCACAAAGTCTTGTGGGAGCATGAATATGATGCACGGATGGAGACAGACGAGGTGTACCGTGAGGAAATAAAACGATCAAGCGTTCAATGGTGCTGGATCCTCTCAAATGTGGTGATAGCTTGTTTGGAGGACGTACAAATCCTTTCAGACTATACTTTCCACCTACGGAGGGCGTGAAGCTCCATTACTACGATTTCTCTTCTTTATACCCATACGTGATGAAGAGCAATCCGTACCCCGTGGGCGCTCCTGAGAAACTGGTGGGACCTAGCCTACCCTCCATCAATGAATTTTCAAAAAATTTGAATGATCGTTACTTTGGGCTCTCTTTCGTAGACGTACTCCCCCCACGCAATTTATGGATGCCGATCTTACCTGTCGTTATCGACGACAAGCTCATGTTTCCCCTGTGCGTGAAGTGCGCGGAAGAGGATAACGGCGATGTAACCATATACCCCACCAGCGTAAGATCAGAGGCGTATATACAAGTCCTGAGCTGGCCCTAGCCGTACGCCATGGTTATAGAATACTGAAGATACATGAGGTGTGGAGGTTTCAGAAGCTACCCAACCTTTTCACACCATATATAAACGCCTTTTTGAAGGATAAGGTTGAGGCATCAGGGTATCCGCGAGGAGTTGATACCGAAGATGAAAAGTCTGCCTATATTCAACGTTACCGCGACCGCGAAGGTATACAACTTGATCGTGTCCAAATTGTAAAGAATCCTGGCAAGCGCTTTAGTGCAAAGTTGTGTCTAAACAGTCTATGGGGAAAATTTGCGCAGAATACCGGCAGAGGGAGCATTCATTTGGCACAAAGTTATAGCGATGTCTGGGATTATGCCAATGCCCCGATAAAGAGGTCATGGAGATCGTGAATGTAGGTAATACTTACGTAATAAAGTACAACAACACTGAATTTGCCACAGATACCTCAAGGGTTACAAACATACCTGTGGCCAGCTTCACAACAGCCTACGCCTGTATAAAACTTTGGGGTCTATTGCATTCTCTTGGGCGGAGAGTATTGTATGCCGATACAGATAGCGTGATATTCACAGAGAGGGAGGTGAATACATGCCCGCTATTGGGAGTTCCTCGGCGAGCTCACTGATGAGATCAAGGATGAGTATGGGGACAACGCATACGCCGACTCTTTTTCTCAACAGGACCTAAGACTTATGGGGTACGGGTCAGGGTGGGGGAGGAAATGAAATATATCGTGAAGGCAAAGGGTATTACGCTCAACCATGCGAATCGGCAGATTGTTAACTTTGAGTCGTTGAAGGATCTAGTATGTTTGGACGATGATGAGGGCGAACAACCTCCCCAACTAATTGTAGGCACCCACAATTTTCGGGCGCAGAAGCTGGGGGGCGTGAAGGAACTTAGGGGTACGAAGGTGTGCCGTAACACCTATAGGAAACGTTACCAGTTACCTGGTACCTATGATACCGTACCCTTTGGATACCAAACGATTGATGCTTCTATTGTTAACTGACACGTATTTGTCTTGTATATAATCGTATCTATTGATTTATTACACGTATTTGTAAATATATATATAACTTGAATATCTCGTCTATTAAATCGTATTTGTAAATATATATAACTTGAATATCTCTTTTTTAAATAAATCATGTTTCAATTAGCGTTTCACTTTCTCCTTTGTGTGTGTGTGTGAGTGTTTGTGTGTGCGCGCGCAGGTGAAAGTTCTAAGCTCCGCCCACTGTAAGACCGTGAGTCATGCTACTATCTGGGAGTCCCTGCGTGGTCAGTCGACTGCAGTAAGCCCGAGAGATCAGACGTGTATTCATAGGCTGACCATACGTACCGTTTTGAACGGGACAGTACCGTTTGTTTATGGGTTTTTGTATGGGTTCTGTCACTGAAGAATAATTGTAAGCTCAATATGTTTATGTACTTACTTTTTCATGAATACAGAATATTACATAACCCCCGTCCCTTATTTGCCATCCCAATGTCCCGTTTTTGTCTCAAGGAAATATGGTCAGCCTATGTATTCAGATCAGACGTGTATTCAAATGGCTACCTTTAATATTGCTCGTACAACGTTTATGAAATGGTATTCAGCAAAGTGTCAGGATGTGGTGGATACCGAAAAACTTCCTATTCCTCCCTCCTATACCTCTTTTAAAAACACATTGGATTGTGCGAAGTTCCAAGATGTACAAATACTCTACGGATGTTCTGGTGAGACCGTTAAAGGCTTTCGTTGCACAGACGATGTGCTGAAGTATACTGCAGAGCTAAACTTTATAAAGTCTCACATTAGCCCTGTTCAAAAATCAACTTTTTCTTATTTTCATAGTTTTCTGTACTTTTTCCCATGCATTTTGACCTGAAAAGGCCGAAAATCACAACCATTTTGACCTAGGTTGTTGGGAAGCATTGCCGCATGGAGCTTTAAGTTTTCTGCCTTGAAATCGGCCAAAAGCACCAGTTCCGGGGTCCCTTGAATCATGTTTTGCACTATAACTTTTTATCTAAACAAGATAGAGCAACAAAATAGGCACCAAATTAAAGTGTTTTTAATCCTCTTTCTAACTTATACAATTATGATAGTCTTGGAACAAGAAATGGCACATTGGTACATACAAAGATTCAGAAATATCACAAAATTCGTTTTCTCACACTCAAGGCAGACAAGGCGCCTTATTCATGACACAAATTTGAGATTAACATTTTGTCACAAGTCTAATCGATCAAGAAGTGAAAGCATTACATGATGATTAATTTCATAATGACATTTACACAGTCAGTTGTTGAGAGTTTGTTTCTTGAAGCTGTCACAGCGGCGTCTGTTGAACTCCACAGCTTGAAGGAGATAGTCCCTTTGCTTGGCATCTGTTGTTATGACATTTTCAAAGTCGCTCATCATCTTGACACCACGTTCAGCAATGTCATTCACCGCTTTCAGATTCTTAACATAGTCCAACGCTTTTCTGTAGTCCTCATTCTGTGGCCAAGACGTGACAGGTTCCAGAAGCCACTCGGATCCAATGATCAGTGTGTCCAGCAGGAAATGTGATTCTGGGCCAATGAGATCAACCAGGGTGGTCTTAGCTGTGACTCTCTGGAATAGAGGCTTTCCTGTTCTGAAGCTGTCTGGCTTCTCAGTGGCATGTAACTGGGCAGCAATGTCGTGCTTCAATGTGTCACTCAATCTACTGCTGAACAGGGCAAATGGCACGACTTCCTGCGTCAGGTACCATTTGTGGTTTTCCATCTTATTAAGTACTGCATCAGCAAGCTCTGGGTCAGTTTTCTTGTACTTCAACATGTCCTGGATTAGACTTAGATCATTCACGGGAGCATCTGCAGCAGACATTGACATCATCCATACAGGAGTGTAGAACAGCGCAAGGAAGGTGTTGAGTCTTTCCAGCTTTGATACAGTGTCTTCGTCGTACTCAAGTTGATCTGCAAACATCAGCATTTTCATGGAGTACAGGTTTCTGGCCATCCATCTGGCCTGATGAATGGCGCCTGGTCGACTCCAGTGAATACCTCGAGGAGGCGTTCCTCCAAGAACAATGACTGTCAGTTCAGCCATTTCCCTGTAGTCGGCTCTTGGAAGCCTTTCTGCTGTTAGAATGTCTTGGAGTATTTCTTCACTGTTCTTCTTCTTTTCCTTCAGCCATTTGCTGTTGATAGCCAGCATCTTTGGGTTTTCCTTGGACAAGTCCGTCCAAACATCCTTCAGATGCTCAAACCAGGGATTATCTGGCCCCTTCACCTTCCCAAACAGCTTCTCCCAAACTGCTCCTACTAGGATTTCCAGGATGTGATGTCGACAGGCCAGATAAAACACCTTTTTGTTCAGCATTTTCTCTAGCAGTTTGGCAGCTCCTCTGTGAACTCCACTGTTACTGGATGTAGTGTCAAAAACAAGGGCAGTAACATTATCCGTAAGTTCCCATGTCTCCAGTAAATCCATTGAAGCCTCAGCCTGAGCTGTGCCAGAAGAATTGTCGATGACAGGTACTCCCAATAACTTTCCTTCAGTGTATGAAGGTGGACCAGACACTAGCACAGCTAAAGTCTCTGAGGTACTTCCAGGTTCACTGCCCAAGACATCTTTGAGCAACTTTCCATCCCAATGTAAGGCAGCGTACTGTGGGGGGTTTTCACAAAACTTGGACATGTGACTCTGGCTGATATTATACCTGGACAGCATTCTGTTGCGACGTGTTTTGAGGTTGAGATGACGAAGTTATCCAGATCAGCCCCTCCAGCTTTCAAGGTGGCAGAAACCATGGCAGTAACTTGATTGTCTGATAAACCAAGACGATCAGCTGTATTGCAGATGACATCACATTCCATGACCTTCCTTGGAAACGTCAAAGTCACACTAGTCACAGTGTCTTCATGGTGAGAACATCCAGGACGAGGCTGATGGTAATCCATGTCCTCTGTGTTAGCGTCGTTGTCAGTTGAGTCACCCCAGGTAATGTCATCCACATGAAAACTGCCTCTTGTTCTGCTGCAGCTGTAAATAGTACAACATGTTAAGACAGTAATTGTTAAGTACATGCTAAATATCGCAATGGAGTAAAACTTAAAACTTTTTGTAACGTTCAAAGTAATTAGTTTTACCTTGTTCTTGTCTATGCTGCAGTCTTTCATTCCTCGCTGCTTGCTGCAGGGATCTTGTCTCAAAAATCTTGTCATGACCAGACATATGACCTTTCCTCTCAGTCTTTTGGTCTTCGTAGAACCTGATATCCTCATCTTTCTTCTCTCTGGATAACAGTCTGTTGTTCTGTATTTCCTGGATTGCATCTGGAGCTCCTATATCGAACAGGCTGTCTAATTCCAGCACAAATGCTCCTCTTTTTCCTCCAGGGTTACTTGCTCTTCCTTTGCTTTTCACCAGAGCACGATGTTTCTCATGTAGTTTCATGAAGAGCTTCATTGCGTTGTACTTGGTCATTGTCTTGATCTTAGCCATCTGCCAGAATGGGATGATAGATTCAACTGTTTCATATGCAAGGTCTTGAACCATGGGCCTCCCTGCATTTTCCGGTAAATTCTGAAGATTAAGGAAATACTGGAACGCCTGTCTGTTGGTGGGAAGCTGGGAACCACTGATAAAAGCTGAAGGGTATCCAACCAGGAAAGTTTCAGTGAGAGATCTGGTAGATGGCCCAGTTGACACCTGCCTGTGGACAGTACGTGGAGGTTCTGAGATATCAACTGTGCGCCCACGGAGCTCCCTCAGCTCCTTGCTTAATGCCATTGTGAAGTTGTAACTTGTAGATGGTTTTCTAGATTCTGATTGAGTTTCTGTTGTTTCCTGAAAAATGATAGATAATTATTATTATTATTATTATTATTATTAATTATTATTTATTTATTATTATTATTTATTATTATTATTATTATTATTATTATTATTTATTAATTTTATGCTCTTTCATTTGATACCTAATTTGTTGCTCTATCTTGAATTTAAAGCTCCATGCGGCAATGCTTCCCAACATCCTAGGTCAAAATAGTTGTGATTTTCGGCTTTTTCAGGTCAAGAAGCATGGGAAAATGTACAGAAACCTATGAAAATAAGAAAAAGTTGATTTTTGAACAGGCCTAGTCTCACATACACCGTGAAGTAAAAGAAACAACGCGTGCAGAAGAGAAGCAGCAGGTATGGATAATGAGTCTTGCGGATGGGTGGTGTGACAAGCGGTATTACGTCATGCTACACCATGTCGATTACTCATACCCTACGACTGAAAATGTGAATCTCGGGATCATGGACAATCTTAAGTATTTTTATCACTATATTAACGTATATCATGATGAGGTTCGTAGTGAGGTTGTGGCTAGTGCCCTGCGTGAGTTTTTAACAGACTTTAGAGACGAGTATCGTTTGATGGGCAGAAAGGAAAAATATGAACATATGTTCCTCTCAAATAGTGCGCCGGAGTGTGAAGATGTTTAGTAAAACATAAAATGTTCCTAGTTCTTATCCTGAGGTAAAATGTCTGGTGCGTAGGCTGGTAGTGATGAAATTAATTATTGTACCGAAATATGTACAACAATTCGGTACGACTCGCGGATCATACGAACAAGCCCATTCACGTATCATCGAGTCAGCCGCCCGTCGAACCATTCCTGCCTACCTGCGTGCCTCACACGGCTCATAGTTATCTCAGAGCTTGAACCGAGTGGACGTGCGCTCCTCGAATACGATGGAACTTCCTTTGAGCAGCATTCTCAACGCCTCGTACGATGTGTCCATGACGAAATCGTTGCGCGTGTTCAGGCGTAATTCCGGTACCATTAGCTATGTACTGGAAACGGAACGTAGACAAACAAACAAACGGGTTTATTTAAGTGTCGAGGAGATGAATAGAATCTTCGTGATAGTTGAGAAGTGGAGTGAAGATCGTTATAAAATACCTGCTAACGTAGGTACAAGAAGAGAGCAGATTAGTGACGCACCCTCATACGCCGTTGTATGTACGTTGTGTATAAATAACGATCGGCCGTGCATTGATATACGGCTGATGTGGAAGAATGCTTCTGATAATAACGCTCTTGTTCCTACGCGAAACCGTTTCATCCTCGACAGAATGTTTGAAATCGTCGGATTCCGCAAGCTGAAACCTATATTAGACGCGCGTGTTACGGATATGCTTTATTTTGATACAGTACTTGAATACGCCTACACCGCTCTGCTCGATGGGTTTACCGAGTGTAGGGCTGGTGAGAATGGTCTAGTGCTGGACGTTTATTTAAAAAGTTTAGACTCTTTGAAATACCATGAACTTTGGTACAAAGCAATTGATCGGTACAAGGCTGAGCTCACCTACACCGTTCACCCTGAAGAACTATTTCTTTATATAACGCGCAGTTGTCGTAACGATTTAGAAGATTATTTCAATTGCCGCTATGTTGAGTGAGTTCACGATTGAAAAGCTCGAGTCGGTAGAAGTAAACCCTCGATTGGAAAAGCGTGCTTATAAACTTGTGTTTAATAATGTAGCTAACGATGAACTCTTTGTGCGTGCTTTTGATTGTATTCTAGACGTATTTAAAGATGACTTACCAACCGGTTGTAAAATGGGAACAAAAATAGTACTGAACGATATGAAAGCCCTTCATATCGAATACAGGTTTCCCTATACTTTAAGCGGTGAAATATTATTAAGCCGCATATACTGCGTAATGCAGAGCAATAATAATGTAATTGTAAACTCGATTAAGACCGAGTTTAGTATTTTGAAAAAAAAGTGAAATGTATTTATATATTTTGCTTGATATTTCTCCTGTACTGTTATGATTATATGCATATTTCTATTATTATTGAAATGTATATTTATTTCTATTTGAAATGTATATTTATTTTATATATATCACCATAAGTGTGTGTATATATTTCCTGTACTGTTATGATTATATGCATATTCCTCAATTGAAATGTATATTTATTTTCTATATATTTATAATAAACAGAATGATGCAATGTTGTTTTACTTAATTATATCATGTTACGCCTTCTAAACCTACTACCGGTATTCTAAACCAACTTTTAAGAAATATAATAATGTATACAATGGTATCGCTAAAAGTGGTATCTGGCAACTCAAGCCATTTACGCCTTCTAAGCCAACTGGCTGATTAGGAGTCTATAATAATGTATACAATGGTATCGCTAAAAAGTGGTATCTGGCAACTCAGTCTTCGATTAGAATTAAATGAATACATGGCGCTATCTGGCAACTCAAGCCATTTACGCCTTCTAAGCCAACTGGCTGATTAGGAGTCTATAATAATGTATACAATGGTATCGCTAAAAAGTGGTATCTGGCAACTCAGTCTTCGATTAGAATTAAATGAATACATCGCGCTATCTGGCAACTCAAGCCATTTACGCCTTCTAAGCCAACTGGCTGATTAGGAGCCTATAAAACAACGCCTACTCGGCTGAAGTCTTAATATGCACTTGGCTCCTGCCAGGTGAACACCTCTCCTCCTTTCTCTCCTCCTTTCTCTCCTTTCTGGCCCTTTGGGGGAATAGCTTGGGGGAGAACTCCGCCTCCAAGTTGCATGCCCCTTGCAACCCCGGTTGGCAACAAAGGCCAGTACTCTTTTTTCTTTTCTTTTTTTCTTTTTTTTTCTTTTTTTTCTTTTTTTGTATTTTTTTTGCAACACCCCCCACCCCCCTTTGCAACATTACGTAATCACTTGCAACATTCTTGCACTCTACCATTTTGCGGCTATACTACTCGTGTGGTAGACTCATTCACGTGATACTCGCGGCCAAGTGATGTTATGCTCATATCACCACGCAACTTATCTGAATCTTTATTTTTTGGCTAATGTCATAACCTTACGACTTTTCTTCTCTTCACTATCACTTGCAGATGATTTACGTTTTGGTGCCATACTGCTGTCTAAGGGTAATAGCAAAACAACGGCAAAATACGACAAAAACAATCCAACACAACTTCATTGAACTTAATGCGTTAGCGGGACTTAGACAAAGGGTGATTCGAGGGGTGACATGAGAGGGAGGGAGATGCGGGAGTGTTGGAGAGTGTAGGAGAAAACACTAGAGCACGCATTGGCCCGCGTATAGTACAGTACTGTACTTTCTAAATTCAATTTTGTTGACATTATTTGTGATTTTGTTAATAGAAAAACAAGAAAGAGACATATGTAGAATAGCAGATAACTAAAATATTTGTTTAGAAATTAAATAAAAAGATTTGAATGTTCAATAAAAAACAACGCATTACGCATTGTCTCATTTGCCTGTATTTGTATTTTTTTTGTGACATTTGGGGGTGGGACCCCCATTTTCATTTAGCCCATGGCCCACAATATCCTTAAGACGGCACTGACTCTTGCGAAAAGAAAAAAGTAAAGTATTAGACTGTTAAAAGATGGAAACAGTGAATATGCAAAATAATCCATAAAAAAAATAACGAAGTTAACGAACTGCTTAAGAAACAATTTAATTCTGTTTAACACTCCAAAATCTGAGAAGAAAATAAAAATTTCTAATTAATTTTTTTGACAGTGATACAAATCGATCAAAAACAGATACGGACACGAATCTAGTAATAAATTTGAATTTTCAGAAGGGAATATAATAATTAATACTCTATCAGAAACACAAGAAAACTTCGTAGCATGGCTAGATGCCTGAAGCGTTATCTTTCTAAACGTGAACACAGGTTTTTTCATGATAAAAAAACGCTCTCACCAGGGTTCGAAGCCACCACCTCTTAAGTAAGGTAAGGGGGATGGCCACTACACTACGAGGGGATAAAAGTTGATACAACCTGTCATATATTTAGGAAACACATAACTCTTTCGCATCCAGAGACATTTTATGTGTTAACCCTCCCGCACTGGAGGTAATGACTGCATTTCATTCAAACAATATGGTGCAGATGAGTTCGAGAAGGTTAACACGTAAAATGCTTCTGGAGGCCAAAGCGTTATGCGTTTCATCGGGTGTTTAAATACTCGAATATGACAAGTTGTGCTAACTTTTATCTCGTCATAGTGTAATGGCCAGCACCCTCACCTTCTACTCAAAAGGTGGTGTTAGAACCGTGGTGGGACGATTTTTTTATAATGAAATAATATAATATAATGTATAATATTCCATTCCATATATATATATATATATAGAGAGAGAGAGACGCCTTCAGATACTTTCGTGATTTCTACCTTCACATTAAGCCCTTTACTCTATTGACATATCCGTGACCAAGATGACGTCACATCGCAAAACTCCCTTGAACATAACACCTTACGCCTCTTTCCTTGAAGAAAATCTTAGTGGCACGTTAGATCTCATTATGTAACAACATCGTAACAGACCGCATTCGCCCGGTGTCAATCACATGACTTTATACTTGTATAAAGACTCTAATTTCCTCGCGCGATATTATAATATTGAAATCATTATTCAAAGGCACATTTATAACATTTCAATGAACTTGCATTCAAGCAACAGTAATGTTTATTTCTCTCACTTAAATCTTATTCTTTTGTTTAATTTAGAAAGAAAATTCACTCTCTTAATCTCCTAATTAACATTATTTGATCTAAAGAGATCTTGTGATCTCCAGCCTCAAGCAATCATTAACCTTTGGTTAACCTTTGGTTTGCTTCCGGCCGAATTGTTCATTCTGACGAAGGTCAAGCTTTTTACTCCACCTTAGACCTACAGTTTAACGTGGATTCGAACCACACCCCACCAGCAGCCCAGCGTCTTAACCACTAGGCTACCCAGGGTATCCACTTATCCACCAACCACTTTCCTTATTGTGTGGAAGGATGAACAGCTGGGTTTTGCTGCGCGCCGGCTGCCGTCACCGGGTCTCGATCCCGAGGCATATGGATTCGTAGTCAGCGACGCTAACCACTACACCACCACCACTTAATTAACTTTATTATTATAGTACCAACACTAACGCCATAAATTGGTAGCTAATATATATATATAAATATATATATATCGTAAAGAACAACGCTTGTATAGGAGATATTCCGCGCAAGACGAGAGAGAGAAAACGGAACAAATGAAAAAATGAAGTACCACCTGGGAATCGAACCCGGGATCTTCCGATTGCCGGTCAGACGCGATACCATTACACCATGGACTCCACTCTTCCAAATGCCGTAATTCTTCTACATACTCGCAGAAACCAATGCCCCAAGGGGGCACCTCCCGCATGCCGTAACATTATATACATTCAACTGCAAAGAACACGCAGTATAAATAACGTAAAGAACGACGCTTGTATAGGAGATATTCCGCGCAAGACGAGAGAGAGAAAACGGAACAAATGAAAAAATGAAGTACCACCTGGGAATCGAACCCGGGATCTTCCGATTGCCGGTCAGACGCGATACCATTACACCATGGACTCCACTCTTCCAAATGCCGTAATTCTTCTACATACTCGCAGAAACCAATGCCCCAAGGGGGCACCTCCCGCATGCCGTAACATTATATACATTCAACTGCAAAGAACACGCAGTATAAATAACGTAAAGAACGACGCTTGTATAGGAGATATTCCGCGCAAGACGAGAGAGAGAAAACGGAACAAATGGAAAAATGAAGTACCACCTGGGAATCGAACCCGGGATCTTCCGATTGCCGGTCAGACGCGATACCATTACACCATGGACTCCACTCTTCCAAATGCCGTAATTCTTCTACATACTCGCAGAAACCAATGCCCCAAGGGGGCACCTCCCGCATGCCGTAACATTATATACATTCAACTGCAAAGAACACGCAGTATAAATAACGTAAAGAACGACGCTTGTATAGGAGATATTCCGCGCAAGACGAGAGAGAGAAAACGGAACAAATGAAAAAATGAAGTACCACCTGGGAATCGAACCCGGGATCTTCCGATTGCCGGTCAGACGCGATACCATTACACCATGGACTCCACTCTTCCAAATGCCGTAATTCTTCTACATACTCGCAGAAACCAATGCCCCAAGGGGGCACCTCCCGCATGCCGTAACATTATATACATTCAACTGCAAAGAACACGCAGTTGAATGTATATAATGTTACGGCATGCGGGAGGTGCCCCCTTGGGGCATTGGTTTCTGCGAGTATGTAGAAGAATTACGGCATTTGGAAGAGTGGAGTCCATGGTGTAATGGTATCGCGTCTGACCGGCAATCGGAAGATCCCGGGTTCGATTCCCAGGTGGTACTTCATTTTTTCATTTGTTCCGTTTTCTCTCTCTCGTCTTGCGCGGAATATCTCCTATACAAGCGTCGTTCTTTACGTTATTTATACTGCGTGTTCTTTGCAGTTGAATGTATATAATGTTACGGCATGCGGGAGGTGCCCCCTTGGGGCATTGGTTTCTGCGAGTATGTAGAAGAATTACGGCATTTGGAAGAGTGGAGTCCATGGTGTAATGGTATCGCGTCTGACCGGCAATCGGAAGATCCCGGGTTCGATTCCCAGGTGGTACTTCATTTTTTCATTTGTTCCGTTTTCTCTCTCTCGTCTTGCGCGGAATATCTCCTATACAAGCGTCGTTCTTTACGTTATTTATACTGCGTGTTCTTTGCAGTTGAATGTATATAATGTTACGGCATGCGGGAGGTGCCCCCTTGGGGCATTGGTTTCTGCGAGTATGTAGAAGAATTACGGCATTTGGAAGAGTGGAGTCCATGGTGTAATGGTATCGCGTCTGACCGGCAATCGGAAGATCCCGGGTTCGATTCCCAGGTGGTACTTCATTTTTTCATTTGTTCCGTTTTCTCTCTCTCGTCTTGCGCGGAATATCTCCTATACAAGCGTCGTTCTTTACGTTATTTATACTGCGTGTTCTTTGCAGTTGAATGTATATATATATATATATATATATATCTTTTACCGTGTCTCATCTACCATATGAGTAGTTTAGCACACACTTCTCTCCCTATTCATTATTACACATACATGTATAGTAGCCTAATCTTAACCAATTGATGTTACCTGGTTATAGTGTAAAGTCAGCACTATAATAATGATACTGGTTAATTGATTGAGAATGATTGATGGTTAATGATAAGGTTGGAGTCACCAATTTATAGTCAATCACCGATTTGATGTGGCTAAGAAAGTAGGCTTACTATAATTTATGAATGATGATATTCAAATGAATAATTAGGGGTCATCAGCTTGGCCTACAGCCAAACAAACAATGTTTAATAAGGAGAGAAAAATTCCCTTGTTGTTTTGTGTTTAATTAGGAAAATAATTCAATTATTTGTTCACAGTGATTAACAATTCAATAACGGTATTTATAGTGATTAACAATTATATAACGGCATTTGTACTATGCTAAATATGACTGAGTATTAGCAATAAGAAAAGTGGTTATACAGACTAATTGTTGAGTAATTACAATGATGATAAACACTAATTTAGGTAGGCTAATGATATGCCGAGTGAACCCAGAAATAATAATGAAACCTATTGACAACTGAATTAATGCACGTACGGTAGGTACAGTAAATAGATTAAGTAATACACTAATGTAGATAGGCTAATACGATAGGCAAACGTGAACACAGAATAAATAATGTAAGCTATTGACAGCTGAAATAATGCACGTACGGTAGGAATGAAAGCCTATTGACAACTGAAATAATGCCCGTATGGTTGGTACAATAAAGGAATTAGGCCGTCAAGAATGAAATGCATAAAAGAACATATAAACAGTAGGATGCACGACAAGTAAATTATACCAGTGACCACAACAACAGGGTGATGCAAAACTACGATATTGGTACGACACTTGACAACAACAGGGTGATACAAAACTACGATATTGGTACGACACTTGAAATAGGCCTACTGCAGTCTTAACGAGAGAGTTAATTTTCTAGCTAGCTTGCGTACACTTGGATATAGCCTAAACGAGACGCACGATTACACTGTGTAGGCTTCGTGTGGATTGCTTAAGACGATTCTGGAGGAGCTTACTGCAAATGATGGAACTCTGGAGCTTGAAGAATTACTTGTTGGGTTGATCGATATTTGGGCAGTAATGACCTTGTAGACTGAATGCCTAGGTGAGGTTGACCGTATTGCGTTTCGCCCATCGAGGATGACCTTGAAGACGGTAGGGGGCCTGTTGAAACTACTTGTTGAACGGGCGCCGATTGAATTGTGGTGGAGGATTAGTGAAGCGAAATGGTTTGGTGGCTTGTGGCTTAATAAGAAGTTTACGGACCCGGGCCTCGAAAGGTGCTTCTGTAGCGTGGTGAGCCTTGCCGGCGTTCTTGAGGGTGAAAGTTGACAGCCGGTTGAGAACTGGTAAGAGGTCACGGAACGCCTACAGCAGTGATGTTCTTTATTGCAGGAAGGAATTGTAGAGTCGCCTCAAGTGTTGCTTCATTCTTGTATATGGTTGAAGTGTGACTTGGACTGATGCCGGCTAAGGTCGATGATGGCGCTGCGTGAAGAGAGTAGAATCACGAGGGGACGTAACGAGTGGAGTGAGGGCGAATGCCAGTGAACTCTGCCTTATATAAGCTCGTAAGACGCTAACTTTTCGCGGGCCTTTTTGGGAAAAAACCAAGCGTCCTTTTATTTCTGTATCCTTGAACACCACGTGTATTTTTCGCTTCCTGATGATTCTAAGATGTCTGCAGACGGCGAAGAAGAAATGATTTCTTTGTCTGTTTCTTTCTTTTTCTTTGTCTGCCCTCTACACATGCATCTTACATACTACATAATCTTTTCAAAATTTTAAAAAAAAAATGGCAACGATTTCAGGAGCATCGTAGTCCTCTGGGAAGGGGACCATAAATGTCCCCAATTGTAGCTCCCCCGCTGCTGATACCGGGAACGCAGACCCAACCCGAGCAGCGGGGCTGGTTCTGCTAGACTGCTACTGCCTATTCGAGATGTTCATTTTTCATAAACTTCTGAAACATTTGTGGCCTCACTCAAATTTCTCCTTCTCTAAACCTCACCTTTTCTTCCTCATTAAAACTCAGGTGTCTGGGACGAGTGACAGCAACCCCATTTCTGTACCTTCCTACTTTCTCTACACTAAATTTAATTCCAAAGGTGGATTTTGCGTATATGTACTCAACGACAATTACTTGCTCTCGTATTCCCGAACTTGAATCCTTCGAATTCTACACCCTCTGGCTACGTCCTGCATGTCAATCTCAAACTAAATACATTTGTGCTCTCTACCTTTCTCCTAATTCTACTCACTATCCAAATTCTTTGACTACTTCACTTCTAAAATGGAATATATTCGCTCCCATTCTCCTTCTGCTGAAATCTCTATTTCAGGAGATTTCACTGACATCCCTGGTGAACTAGCTTACAATTTCTCTATCCTCAATGACCTAAAGCAAATTGTACAGCATCCTGTTCACATTCCGGTCTTGGAGATAGGCCCAACATTCTTGATTTATTTCTCACCACTCATCTTTCTTACTATGTCAAACTTTTTTATCCGTTGTGCTCCTCCTACCACAATCATATCTGTTTCCTGTCCTATCGCTACAGTTCGACCTTTGAATTCTCCCAAGAGAAGACGTCTTTGACACTTTGGCGCCGCTGATTTGGAGGCCCTTAGGCAGTACAGTACTTCTCTGATTTCGATGGAATGATTACTGCTTCCGTGGCCGGTGCCCTTCCGAGTGCACTGAGCATATCACGGAGATGATACTCTCGGGCATGGAGTCCTACATTCCATATTCTATTTCTAATAATAATATAAATAAAGCCTTGGTTTAACTTTGCTTATTCTGATGCTATCCGCAACAGAGAGGAGGCATTCAGAAGGTACCGTCGCCATCCAACTCCCGACTCTCACTTAACGTATATTTCTGCCGAAATCGTGCGAAATCTGTTCTTCGACCGGCGCAAAAAAAAAAAAAAAAAATCCTTCATCATACAAAAATTTGAAAACCTATCCAATTCTAATTCTTTTTGCTCTTTCTGGCACCTAGCCAAGAACCTCTCCATCAACTTTACTTCTTTCCCTCCTCTTTTCCATTCAGACGGCTGAGTTGCCGTCTCTTCTCCGAATAAAGCTTAATTCTTCACTCAAATTTTCACCTCCAACTCAACCCTAGACAATTCCGGTATTGTTCCTCCATCTCCTCCTTCCTCTGACTTAATTACACTGGGCAACACGTATTTTATTGAATGATATCTGACACTTGATTCTAGGTAATTTGGGTGCGCTGAATACGAATTTCAACTCGGTTTGGCTCTATCAGGTCCTGATTCTTGTCGACAGCCTATGTGCCATTTTCCAGATTTTTCAAATTAGGACTAAAAAATTAAGTCATGTGTTAAATTTTTTTTTCAAGTTTCATGAATACAAGCAGTTCAAACTACAGTAAAATTACATTATAACGATAGAAATGACTTAAAATAAAAAAACAAACAGATATGAAGCTTTCACTGTGGCAAAAATTTTCTTTTGTAAGACTTTCTAGCGTATTTGCTTGTTGATGGCAGGTCTCTTTTCAAGCACCAGCAGTAATCAGCCATCATGTGGGAATCCCAGCGGCCTTGGTACCGTTCCTCCATAATTTTGATATCTTGGTGGAATCTCTCCCCTTGTTCGTCACTTACATCACCTAAATTACTTGGAAATTGGTCAAGATGGCTATTCAAAAAATGCATTTTTATGCTCATATTGCAACCTAACTCTTTGTAGTCCCTTAAAAGTTTTTTTACGATTTCTTCGTAGTTATCTGCCCTATAATTGCCTAAAAAGTTTTCTATCAAGTCCACGAATGAGAACCAGCCATTTTTTTCGCGTTCATTCATGACATTAGGAAAATTGCTGTCTTTAATCATTGTTCTTATTTGTGGACCGTCGAAAATTCCCGCCTTGATTTTTTCATAACTTAAACTTGGAAATTTTGAAGTTATGTATTTGAAACACTCGCTGTTCGTATCTAAAGCTTTTACATATTGTTTAATGAGGCCTAGTTTTATATGCAGAGGAGGAAATATGATTTTATCTCTGCTCACTAAAGGTGGATTAATTACGTTTTTTTCTCCGACAGTAAGTGATGTTCGTGCTGGCCAGATTTGTTTGAAATAATGTTCTTCCTTGGCTCTGCTGTCCCATAAGCAAAGGAAGCAGGGATATTTAGTATACCCTCCTTGTTGTCCTAGCAGAAAATTAACCATTTTTAAGTCAACACATATGATCCACTCGTGCTCCCTATATTTGATAAGATTTAAAACCTTTTCTATATGTTCATACTTTTCTTTTAATTTTGTTGAGTGCCCAATCGGTATCGAGCCGTATAGATTGCCATTATGCAACAACACACACTTAAGACTTCTTTTCGAACTGTCTAAAACAAGCGCCAATAATTTGCATCGTAAGACTCAACCCCCATCTTCTTTAACAAACCAACTATGTCGCAGCAATATACTAAACTATCCTCTGTTCTAAAATATTTAACAAGTTCTTCTTCTCTTTTTCTGTAAAATGAAATGTATGTGTTTGAAGTAAGCAAGTTTTTCTCTTTAAGTCTTGAAGCTAAAATTTCCGCAGCCTTTTTTGGCAAATTTAGATCCCTTACAAGATCATTCAACTCGGCCTGGTTAAACTTTTGCGGATCGTTTTGACTTTCAAATACGCTGGGGTCAAAATCGGTGTCTGACTCCTCAAAGTGCATAACAATATTTTCAGGAACATCTTCAACTAATTCTTGAGTTGGCAGACCCTTAAATTTTGGAATGGGGATCTCATTTGAATGTAGCACAGGTCGTATCGCGGTGTCGAAATTTGGGTACTCGATACAATGTTTATTTTTCTTAGTGAAGCCCGAAGTCTTGACAAAGCAAAGGTAGCAATCGGTCTCGTGGTTAGTAGGCTCTCGCCACACCTGATATGGAAAAAAAATTGTAAAGCGTTAACAAAAGCGACGAGAGACTTGTTTTTATGAATTTTATCAAAAGTTATCACCCAAACATTTAACATTTCTATGTGTTTCAACCTTATGCAATATTTGAGATTCTTATAAACATTTTCTGTAAATTTTTGTTTATGTACCTAAGTTACAATTACATTTAGGTAAGTTACAGTATACTAGTGATTAAATTACGTAGTTTTATGAAATCATAAACTTACCATCGGAACTCCAAAAGGTATTTTTGAATCCGAACCCTTCGTCCAATGTCGCAGTCTTTCAATGCATATAGTGCAGGCTTTATGTGGAGCCCACGATTTATCTTGGTCCCCCAGTTTTATGCCAAAATAAGCTAAGTAAGCTCTTTTTACGAAGTAGTTATATTTGCTCGTTGATGTGGAAGTGTAAAATTTCCACATATATAACAGAAGGAATCAGGGTTGTTTTTGCATTTGAACTTTCTAGTGCTTGATGACATATTGCTTGATTGTTCTGCCAATTTGTAAAGGTATTTAAAGCCCTTAATTCATATAAATTTAAGAAAATCTGAAATATAAACACAAAAATTAGTTTAAATAGGTACTTATTATGAAATAGGTACTTACAATCTATGAAATTAAACTAGAAACACGGATGAGTAGGTACAATATAAATTACGTCTAATTAAATCAACTATATTAAATCACGATGACAAAATTACTCACTAAATCATATGCCAATTCAAAATTATGTTAATGCCCAAACTTAATTAACTAACTCAACTGACTGACTGACTGACTGACTGATTGAATTGACTGATTAACTCTGGAAACGAGTCGCTTTTATATATTTTAGTTGTCCCTCTAGAATACTCTACAGAGAACAGGAACGCTCGAGAAAATTTTAGAATTCTATGATATTTTTAGCTTAATTTACTAATATTAAAATGGGTTAAAAATGACAAAATTAAAAATATTTTTTAGGTGTTACATATAAAAATATACATAATACAACAATACCATAACAATAGGTACAAATACCTAGATAAAAACCTAGTTGCATAATGTGTAACTGCAAAAAGACAGCGAGTATTGAGAAAAAAACCTTTTTATGAATACGACGAAAGAGGAGGGGTGTTGAGCAAAATCAGGACCTGATAGAGCAAAACCGAGTAAAAATTCGTGCTCAGCGCACCCAAATTACCTAGAAGTAACTGTCAAATCTAATTCAATAGACAAAAATTTGAAATTTGTTCCCCATGTTATGCCTGAAATTGGAATCTCTTCCAAATATGTTTTTTCTGACTTATCTGGCTCAGCTCTATCGTCTTTGTCTTTCATCTGGTACTTTTTTTTCATTCAACCTGTCCCAAAGAAAGGTGACCGCTCTCAACCCTCCAGCTATCGTCCACTTGCTATAATTTCTTTTCTTTCTAAAGTTTTAAATCTATCCTTAATAGAAAGATTCTTAAACACCTTTCTTCTCACAATCTCTCTTCAGATTGTCAGTATGGGTTCCGCAAGGGACGTTCTACCTGCGATCTTATTGATATCTTTCTCTTGATGATTCCTGGTCATCCATCTCTCGGGATTTCAGTGAAACGTTTGTTATTGCGCTAGACATATCGAAAGCTTTTAAGAGAGTCTGTCACAAATCTTTAATTTCCAAACTGCCCTCTTTCATTTTCTATCTGTGCCTTCATATCTAATTTCCTTTCTGGCCGATCTATAGCTGCGGCTGTAGATGGCCACTGTTCTTCTCCTAAAACTATTGATACTGGTGTTCATTATGGCTATGTTCTGTCACCCATTCTTTTTCTTTTTATGTAGTCGCACTTACTTCGGTATCCACTCCTATGCCGATGATTCCACTCTTCTTTTCTTCACTCGCTTCACTGCGTCCCTCTCAACCAGTGGTGTAGCGAAGGTTCGTGGCGCCCGGGGGCAAGGGTAGAGGATGGCGCCTCCCTCTCGAGTTAGGTGCTAAGGCGGGGGGTCCGATGCCCTCCCCTGGGAAAATTTTGACTACGAAGAGTCGATTTCATGCAATCTGAACCCTATTTTCAACTATTTTAAACATCTATTTTCAAGGTAGATTAATAAGATTATCGGTTATTTTAACCTATTTTATTTTACCACATAAATCACTGTTTTCATGAAAATTTGAAAATAGTATACCAAAGTAATGAACAAAAACTTGAAAATTCAAATTTTGCACAGATTCAATTTTGCTTTCATCTTTCGGTTTTAATTTTATAAAAAAAAATCTAGGTGTTCACAACATTTGAATTTTTTCTCAAATATATTTCTAATTATATAATAGATTTAGGTATACACAGTACACACTAGTCAATGAAATGTAATATATTTTCTTATTTACCTACAATTAGTCTTTCCAATAATGTACTTTTACATCTTCGAACAAAATTGGTTAAAGCTTGTGATATCCTGATGAGAACAAATGAGTTCGAAACCGATCGTGTCTAGTTTTTCATCGCTATTTGTGTGCTCAAATTATAGGGCCTACATATTTCACTCATTCTGTTTGAAGGCTATCCGCTGATAGTAGAAACGAAATGAATTTTCGGCATCAAAATTATAATAGTGATTACAAGCGGTAGCTCGCTATCGCTCGCGACCGTTGTACAACTTGGCTCTCCAGGAAGAAGGGGCTAAGCGACAAAAGTAAAAAAATGCCATTACCCCCATTACCCCCACCCTCCCATTACCCCCACACACAAAAGTAAAAACCGCCATTACCGCCATTACCCCCACCCTCCCATTACCCCACACACAAAAGTAAAAACCGCCATTACCCCCATTACCCCCACCCTTCACCCTTCTCCCAATTACCCCACCCCCTCGCAACCGTTGTACAACTTGGCCCTCCGGGCGGGTAGCAGTATATGTCACAGTATATGTAGCAGTATATGTCACACATTAAAATCTTAAGATTCAGAAATCTTGACACAACGTAAAGCTCAAGATTTTCACGGCTGCGTTCTTTTCTGTAGTTTTATCTCGGTGCTGGGGCCTTCGGACCCAGTAATTGTGACCTAGGACCGGGAAACTTGACAGAGCACATCGGCAGCTCATGGGCTATCAGTTGGTGGTGGTTGCAGAATTTTACGATGTGCCGTTTAGTCTGTGCACGGTTCCGAAGAAAGCGCACAGACACACAAACACATTTTAGCTGAATAGTATATAGGAATTAAATATTTGTCATTCACTGACTATGTGAATACATTACAATCTATAGGATTTAAATATTTGTCATTCACTGACTGTGTGAATACATTACAATCTGTTACAACCACAATAGTTTATATAGCACACTTAAGCAGTGGTTAACTGCTAGGCCGTTGGCTCATTTGGTTAAAACTTGTGGCAATCGTATCATATTTCTATATTTTTGTCACGATTTTATTTAATACACTTCTTTTGATACATTTGCTATATTAGCATGTATGTATCAATTTGTTATATGTACCAGTTTTTATCAATAAATCAAATTTTAAATTTAATTTTTTTTACCAGAAATAAACACTATTATTATTATTATTATTATTATTACTATTACTATTATTAATACCCCTGTCTGTGGTTATGATACATGTCCAAACTTGCCTCCCGGCCGCGGATGTAAAAAACAAATGTCATACTAAAAAATTTGCTCGTCGACCGATTTAGCGCCCCCCAAAAACCAGCGCCCAGGGCATGATTCCGCCTTGCCCCCCCCCCCTCGCTACGTCACTGCTCTCAACAGTCACTCAATTTTAAACCGTATCAGAATATACAGCTAGCTATGACATATACTGCCCAGAATTAGTCTAAGCATCATCATCCTGTTTGCATATACGTTTTGTGTTTCGTATTTATCAATTATTACGAAAGAAATCTTTTATAACTTGAAGAGCCTAATCATTTTCATTAATCAATAAAGTAACATAAATATCATCAACTGTTGCCGCAAAATAGAAGTCAACATCTTCCTTCCTTGAATAATCAATTTTAAAATTAGAAAGAGCCGTTTTGAGCAAAAAACTGAGATTTGTTTATAAAAAACCTCTGAACAGTTAGCTAGAACAACGTGAAAAAAGTGTTAGCAGCTGACGAGGAAGCTTCTAACAGTGGCTGTATCCTCCAGCGCGGGACACGTCAACGCGAAGAAGAGGCGACGTCAAACCGAAACATCAACGTGCTGGTGGCCAAACTTCCTCAAATCTCCGTGCAGCGGGCTGTCTACGGTTGGACAGACTGGCAGTCGACGGCCTGTTGCGTGGCACGGTCAGAGTGCCGATCGGCTCCCGAGGCCGGACCTATTCTCAGCGTGCTATTTTTTTCATTTACGGGGGCAATTGCGTGCTCCCCGGACTACTCTTACTCTCCGGCGACATTAAGACTAATCCAGGCCCCACTACAACTTACACATGTCACCCTACACAAAAACATGGATACAATAGGACCATGAGACACATACAGAAGTATAATATTAACATATTACAGTACAACGTAGATGACCTCACAAAGAAAATAATGCAGCTTAGGGAATTCGTACACAAACAAAACATTCACATAGCACATATACAAGAAACAAAACTAAAACGCACACACAAAACACCCACCATCCCTGACTTCACGGCGATCCGTCAAGATCGCACTGGGGGTAACGGGGTGGACTCATCACTTACATACGTAAAAGCATTAGCTACACTGATGGCCACCCAAAACATTACAAACACAATCCAAGCAGATAACACGATAGAAATACAGGCAGTTAACATTAAAACACGCGCAAAACACAACACCACACTAATCAACATTTACATCCCACCAGATAGTTCACCTCAGGTGCAGCCAATTACAATCCACAGTTACACAATCTGGCCTCTCTCACTAATGTCATCTTAGGAGGAGACTTCACCGCTAAAGACACTAGTTGGTACCTGCACAACCAAAGCAACACCAGAGGCGCAAACATAGCCACACAACTAAACAGCCTCTTCATTCTTAACAATACAGAAGAACATACACACATACCACATCAAGCAGGATACTCAAACTCCTCCCCAGACATAACGTTCTGTTCCCCCTCACGAGCAACACATACACACTGGAGAACAGAAAAACAACTGTCATCAGACCACCTGCCCATCATCATTACAACACGTTCTACACTCTGCCCCAACAGCCTTAGGCACACTTACAGAAATTACAAGAAAGCTGATTGGGAACAGTTCAAAATACAGACTGAGGAACAATTCACCACATTAAACAGCACACCCATCACAAACATCAATACAACACTCAAGACATTTAATCAGATCATCAATAATGCAAACAAATCCATACTCAAGGACAACATTAGGAAATACAATCCAAATTACACTAGAGAAATAGCTCACCTCATAAGGCAACGTGACAACCTCAAACATAACACACAAACACACCACACAGAAGCCATAAAACAGCAGATATAACAGCTCAACACAGAAATAAACAACAAACAGAAACATTTATGGAATTTATAACAACACTAAACCACTCCACAGATACATCCAGGACTATAAACAGCATTACCCACTCTAACAGCGGCATTCACACCTCACATGCGGCTATCTGTTGCAGCCAAAATAATATCTCAACATATACACAACAAGCTAACATTCTAGTTAATCACTACGCAAAGATAAGTCACTTAAACAGAGACAACAACCAGAAACACGCAGACAGACAAACAGCCAGACACAAGAAAACCTACAGACTCGACACGACCATTACACCCTTCAATACAGACCAGACCACCAAGATCATCAAAAACATTAAGAATTCGAAGGCTACTGGACCAGACAACATATCTAACATGCACCTTAAACACTTGGGCACACAGGGAATACTAGCTCTCACAAATATCAGCACATATTCATACCAACACTGTATTATTCTTGACATATGGAAACAAGGTAAAACTATTACACTACAGTACTCAAACCAAACAAAAATCCAACAGAACCAGCTTCCGATAGACCCATTACTTTACTATGCACACCTTCCAAAGTAACAGAAAGACTAATCTTACAAATCACCAACCCACACATACCACTATCGCCTACTCAACATGGATTCAGACCTCACCACTCAACCACAACATTACTCACTAACCTCACGCAGCACATCATGGATGGCATCAACTCCAGACGACCAGCTCAACGTACACTATTAGCAACAATAGACATTAGTAAAGCATTTGATGCTATCCCACGCTTCCCTCTCATAAACAAAATACTCAACACAAACATGCACAATAACACCAAAAGGTGGCTGAGCAACTATCTTTCAGGAAGATACTCACATGTCACATTTAATGGCAAGTCATCCAAAACAAGCTTTTTCCGAACGGGGTCCCTCAAGGTTCTGTTCTCTCACCAACACTGTTCAACTTATACATGCATGACATTCCAACACCCATAGATAACAAGCTTACTTTATCATCATATGCAGATGACATCACTCTAACATCCACCCACAACAACATCGACACCGCTACAAATAACCTACAAACATACATAAACAGTATACAAGACTGGCTCCACACACAATAGACTCAGAGTAGCACCGACAAAATCAACCATCACCTTGCTTACAAGCAACACAAAAGAACACCAGATTATTCCACAGCTTACACTAAACAACACCAACATTCCACATATTCACAGGTCCAAAATACTTGGGGTCACATACAACACATCATTATCTTTGGCAAACCACATTCAGGACATTAAAAACGAATGTACGTCAAGACTTAACACGCTTAGGGTACTAACAGGCACAAACTTTGGACACCAGCAGGAAACAACATCACTCTTATACAAACAATATGTTCACTCAGTTATGGACTATGCTAGTCCATGCTGGGCACCCATTATCTCAAACACACACATAAACACCTTACAGACAATACAAAACAACGCACTTCGTATCATTACAGGATGCACTCAAAAATACTGAAAGTTAGGGAACATTTAGATATGAGGGGAACACAATTCATGGCAGCAGCGACAACTAACCCAAAACACCCTTGCCACTACATGTACAATCATGCACCGACACCTCGCACCATTCAGGTAACACCCCAGAGAGACATTATAACCAAGTACTCCATTCCATACCACGCCCCACAGACATCACACAGTACAGAAAACACATACACACACACCCTAACCCACAAAGCACTGACACGACTCGGTCCGAATGCGGTCCTAGGTGCGAAGCCGCCACCCATTAACAGGTCAGAGATCAGCCTGAGCAGATCGGATCGAGTTAACTTAGCACGATTCTGATGTGGACATCACCCCAACTTAAAGACATATAAACACAGACTAGACAACTTCACAGACGACACCTGCCACCTGTGCCAAAACACACCACAAACAATTGAACACATTATGACAGACTGTACCACCAGTGGCGGTTCCTCATATGGGCAATATGGGCAGCCGCACAGGGCGGCATTTGTGGAGGGGCGGCATGAGCGCCTGCAAAAAAAATAAAAATAAAAATAAGAATAAATAAATAAAGAAATAAATAAAATAAAAAATAAAATAAAATAAATAATAAAAGATCAATAAATATATTTTTATTAATAAAAAACCATCTATTGCATTTTCCATAAACCTTCCCATAAAAGACCTAAACAATGCAAAATGCTTCCAGATTAATATTATTGGGAATAAAGGCCCATACTTTAACATATGTAATGTTATTTTTCTGGGTTTGGTTAAATAGTGAAATGTATATTATTTATTACAGAACGAATCTTCACACTAAGCCACTAAGGTCTGTCAAATAACCGCAAATGGATAAGAAGAGGTCAAAGCTATCAGGTGCTCAGTTTAGAAAAAAGAGGAAAGAAGAAGAGGAGAAACGAGCAAAAGATAAAGGTATAGAGCTATGTCATCTACTCTTCACTGCTATTTTGTGATATAGCTTTCTGAGTCATTTGAAGTGTACTATTATGTATATAATTAGCCATTAACCAAGGAGGTTGTATTATTCATTTGTTTCCTATTCTAAAAGTTTAATAAATTGTGCTTAATAACATGTTAAATTAATTGTACTAGCCTATTCATGCATTGGTCTGTTATGTTCTATTTTACTATTTGCAGGGGCACTTTTGAAATATTTTGGAACACCCTCTGCCACTAGCCAGGATGAGAAGCCGTCTACTTCTGCCATTATTGAGGCTGAGGAGCCATCTACCTCCTCAGCCTCACATATGTCTCCACAAATGCAGTCTGATCCTGAGGATGAAGACCCATTTGCTTCTACTTCTCCCCGGCAGAACTCTTCAGGTGAGTTTGTGTGCACATATGTCTGTGAGTGTGTGCGTGTGTGTGTGTGTGTATGTGTGTGTGCATCCCTGCAAAGCATTTTGCAAACAGTTATAAATTATAATGTTATTATCACTGGGTCTGGGTTACTGGGTATGTGTGGTGTTTCACCACCATAATTCCATAACACCACCACCATAACAAAGTGCTGTGAATAATGTGTTATCTAACTTAGGTGTGTATACTAATGAGTAATGCTCTTGTTCTTTCTATTAGAAATGCCTGGAGCAGAATCGCCTCCTGAGGATGAGTCTCTGTCCACCGACCCTGCTAACTGGCCTTCAGTTCTGACTGAGAGAATTCGGACACAACTGGTTTCCAGGGGACCAAGTCAAGTACCATCTGACTTTGTATTCCCTAGAAACGACAGTGACGGAAGAAGTTTCCACCATCAATACTTCAGGAAGTCATTGGTTAGTGGGGAAAATATAACCAGAAGTTGGTTGGTCTATTCCTTAAAAAACAACAGCCTTTTCTGTTTCTGTTGTACATTATTTTCCAAGAGGAAAATAAATTTAACAAGTTTGGGACTCTCGGACTGGAAGCATGCAAGCTCATTGCTCACATCACATGACAACAGTTCAGAACACCTAAATTCTATGAAAATCTGGAAAGAACTGGCAGTGAGGATGAGAAAGGGGGAGACCATTGACAAGCAGGAGATGGCACTTCTGGAGGCTGAGAAGTTGAGATGGAGAGCGGTGCTGACACGTCTCACTGCTATTGTGCATTCTCTGGCAGTTAGGAATTTGGCACTAAGGGGACATACAGAAAAATTGTTCTCACCATCAAATGGCAATTTTCTGAAAGAAGTTGAACTGATGGCACAATTTGATCCTATAATGCAAGAGCACATTAACCGTGTCCAAAAAGGGACCTCCAGTCACACCAGCTACCTCGGCCACCACATACAAAACGAACTCATTGATTTGTCGAGCAGCAAGACCATTTCAGCAATGGTGAGCGACATCAAACAATCAAAGTTTTTTCAATAATTCTAGATTGCACTCCAGATATCAGCCACACTGAACAGTTGTCAGTTGTGATTCGGGTTGTGTCACTGGAGGGGAAGCCCCATATAAAGGAACATTTCATGGGGTTTTTGGAGGCAGAGGAGTCCACTGGTCAACATTTGGCATCTCTGATTCTGAAGAGACTGGAGGAGCTAAAAGTTCCTTTCATGGACTGTAGAGGACAATCATACGACAACGGGGCCAACATGAGGGGAAAAAACAAGGGTGTTCAATCCAGGCTCCTAGAAATTAATCCCAGAGCTCTGTTTGTTCCATGTGGGGCTCATTCTCTGAATTTGCTTGTGGCCGATGCTGCTAAGGGATCTATTGATGCCACAAGTTACTTTGGCATCTTGCAGAAGCTTTACAACTTGTTTTCAGCCTCCACACAACGATGGGCCATTTTGAAAAAACATGTGAACATCACATTGAAGATGTGGTCTGATACAAGGTGGGAAAGCAAGATCAAGAGTGTGGAGCCCCTGAGATATCAGGCAGCTGCAGTGAGAGATGCACTGATCGAGGTGAGGGACCACACCAAAGACTCTGTAATAAAGGTCGAGGCTCAATCTCTGTCAGAGGAGGTTGGGTCATACCGCTTCGCCATTTGTTCAGTGGTGTGGCATGACCTGTTGTGCCAAATTCAGCATGTGAGCAAGCAGATGCAGTCTCCTAGCATGCACGTTGATGTTGCAGTAAATCTCCTAAAAAAAACAGAGAGAGGTCTCCGCAATTACAGGGCAACAGGTTTTGTGGCTGCACAAATGGCAGCCACAGATATCTGTGAACAAATGAATGTGGAGGCTGTGTTAAAACAAAAACGGCTGAGGTCCACAAAGCGGCACTTCTCCTATGAAGCATCTGATGAGCCCTTGATTGATGCTTTGAAGAAGCTGGAGGTGACATTTTTCAATGCAGTGGTTGATGCTGCAACATCAGCCATTCAGGAAAGATTTTCCACGTTGGAAATTGTGGGAGAGAAGTTTGGAGTGCTGACACATTTCCAAAATCTCACATTTGAGGAGCTGACAGAACAATGTGTGAACCTTAGTACTACACTACACTTTAAGGGACAATCTGACTTGGATGGCAGAGAGCTTGCACAGGAGCTGAAGAACTTGCCTGACTTGCCATCAAAGACCATATCCTTGCTTGAACTGCTGACATTTATCCATGAAAGGGAGCTCTCTGAAATATATCCAAATTTGTGGACTGCTCTCAGAATTGGTCTTACTCTTCCAGTCACTGTTGCTGAAGCAGAGAGGAGCTTTTCAAAGCTGAAGCTCATCAAATCCTACCTGAGGTCAACTATGTCACAGGAACGCCTTACCGGTCTGGCCATCATCAGTATAAATCATACAATTGCTGAGCAGATTTCATATGATGATTTAATTCATGACTTTGCATCAAGGAAGGTAAGAAGAGTCAGGCTTTAGATGGCAGTTGTGCTGTGGTGCAATTTATTTTGTTTCTTGTTCAAAGTGTAGCATAATAATTATCCTCTCTTAAGTGTCTTATTCTATTTATGTGATAGAGCATTTGTACAATTTAGAAATTTGATTCTCTAGTTTATTTATGGCAGTTGTGCAATTTAATTTGTATTTTTCCTGTTCATAGTATCATAATTACATTCTCTTAAGTGAGTTATTCTATTTACGTGATGAAGGATTTGTAAAATTCAGAAATTTGAGTCTTTGTTTTGGTTCTGAAGTTCCAACAATTAGTCCAATAAAAAGTTATTTTGTGAAAGAGTTATGTCTGTCCTTTATTTTGGGGGGATTCGAATGTGTGTGTGTGTTGGCGAACAGGGGGGGGGGGGCGCTGAAGGTGAGGTTCGCCCAGGGCGTCATGTAAGCTAGGACCGCCACTGTGTACCACTCTAGCACAACATAGGACACAACACAACATCACTAGTGCGCTGAACCTCTGGTCCACTCCGGAGAGGGCGATCGGTTACCTGCGTGCTGCCGGCTTGCTCGATCAGGGTGGGCTGATCGGCTAAACAACAACAACAACAGTCACTTAATGCTTCGCGTGACTGATCTTTCTATTATCTTTGATTGGGGCAGAAAAAACCTTGTGGCTTTCAATCTCTCAAACATTCAGTTCCTTCATCTGTTTACTTCTCCCAATTTTCCACACTACTATTCCCTTACCTTCAAACAATACACAACTCATTCCTTCCTTTTCTCTGCGGCCCCCCAATTACTGGGGAGTCAATCATTCGGTCAATAAAACTATAGAAAAGAACACAGCAATGAAAATCTTGAGCTTCACATCCAAACCCATTGTATCAAGCAATGAAAATCTTAACGCGCTAGAGTAAAAAGTTGAAACAAAGCAAAGTGCATTTATTTCTATGTTCAGAATCACTAAATAGTAAATACATGGTGTCTACAGACAGGACTTCCTTTTTATAGTACAGATTATTATTGGGATAGTGACGAGGAAAAGATGGGGATAACTAATGGCAAAAGTTGTGGGAACTTATAGCAGTTCCAGAACCTTACTTTCCAGAAAAAAGCAATGATAGTTTTTATAATTTTTTATTATTTCATATTTGTCACTTTCACAGAAAATGGGTTACAGATTATGAATTGTTCAATCAGGAAAGAAAATATTTTTACACCTGAAATCCGATATTATTATTATTTTATTATTATTATTACTAGTACAGTTCCCGTCGCTTCGCTGACGGTTAGACAGGCTAAACTACAAAAAAAGAACGCAGCCGTGAAAATTTTGAGCTTCACATTGTGTCAACATTTCTGAATCTGGTATCTCCCAAAACCTCCTCACCCCCATTCGTGCAACTTGGGGGTTAACCCCCTCCCCCATTACCCCACCCCTCCCAATTACCCCACCCATCCCCCATTACCCCCACCCCCACCCTTCCCCCATTACTGCCCGGGATAAATTTCACAAACAGACAAACAGACAGGCTAAACTACAGAAAAGAACACAGTCATGAAAATCTTGAGCTTCACATTGCCGCCCGTAATACAATTTCTGAATTTTTTTTCTCACAATTTTTTCTCACAATTTCTGAAAGTGTGACGGAAGGACGGACGGAAGGACGGACGGACGGACAGCTCTCTTATTATAATATAGACTAGTACAGTTCCCGCCGCTTCGCTGACGGTTAGACAGGCTAAACTACAAAAAAAGAACCCAGCCGTGAAAATTTTGAGCTTCACATTGTGTCAACATTTCTGAATCTGGTATCTCCCAAAACCTCCTCACCCCCATTCATGCAACTTGGGGGCTAACCCCCTCCCCCATTACCCCCACCCCTCCCCATTACCCCACCCATCCCCCATTACCCCACCCCCACCCTTCCCCCATTGCTAAACTACAGAAAAGAACACAGTCATGAAAATCTTGAGCTTCACATTGCCGCCCGTAATACAATTTCTGAATTTTTTTACAATTTCTGAATTTTTTTCTCACAATTTTTTCTCACAATTTCTGAAAGTGTGATGGACAGACGGACAGCTCTCTTATTATAATATAGACTAGTACAGTTCCCGTCACTTCGCTGACGGTTAGACAGGCTAAACTACAAAAAAAGAACCCAGCCGTGAAAATTTTGAGCTTCACATTGTGTCAACATTTCTGAATCTGGTATCTCCCAAAACCTCCTCACCCCCATTCATACAACTTGGGGGCTAACCCCCTCCACATTACCCCCACCCCTCCCCATTACCACACCCATCCCCCATTACCCCCACCCCACCCTTCCGCCCACCCCAACCCTTCCCCCCACTCCCACCCTTCCCCCCACCCTCACCCTTCCCCCATTGCTAAACTACACAAAAGAACACAGTCATGAAAATCTTGAGCTTCACATTGCCGCCCGTAATACAATTTCTGAATTTTTTTTACAATTTCTGAATTTTTTTCTCAATTTTTTCTCACAATTTCTGAAAGTGTGACGGACGGACAGACAGACAGACAGACAGACGGACGGACAGCTCTCTTATTATAGTATAGATTATTATTATTATTATGGGATGGTACAATTGTTATTTATTTATTTTTTTTTTATTGGGTTCAAAATCCCAGCTGAGCTGTGAACGGCCAAGCTCTGAAGGGCCAGTTCAACCTACAGCTCAAGTTAAGCTAAAATTAAAAACTTACGGACTTGGAGGTCCTATTAGGTCCTACCTCAGGGTTGCTGACTCGATGTGGGCCTACCTTAGGCCTCAGTTGCATGAATTTAAGATAAAAATAAAAGGGGCACTATTTATGGTCTTCTTTCTAAACCTTGCAACAACAACACAACCTGCACTATTGCACGATGCAACAATCTTGTATCTAAACAACCACTGAATTGCAAGAGAGCTCTCTATAAGACCACACCCTGTAAGTACGGCATTCCACAAACGAGTAGAAAAGACGCGCAGCGCCCAAAAAAATGATGTCACAAGAGCAGAGGCGTAACTAGGGTTGATCGCGCCCAGGGCAAATCAATAAATGGCGCCCTTAAAACCAGTGTTCTTTAAAATTCTGGCTGAATTCTTATAATGGTACTCAAACTGGTTACTCGTAATAATACCGCTAACAAAATATACTTTTAAGAAGTTTATTTTATGACAAATGAAAATGAAAAACAGTTATATACATATAAAACTGTACAAAAATATGTAAAAATAAATTGAAATGAAATGAAAATACAATTCATAAAAATTATTTTTACAGTTTATACTTTAATGTTTTTCTATCCATATACATAACCGCGTACATTTACTATTAAGGTTGATATTAAATTTTTATTAATACAATTTAATTTTATAGAACCAAAGTATGGTTAATTATTTGCCGAATTACAACAGAAACAATTAATATATGTACAAGGAGAGGCATAACTTTTCATGAGAATACACTTTGATGTTTTTTTTAATTTTACTGAATTACCGATAGCAGAATTAGCAATTAGAATATTAGATACTGACAAAAATCATTCCAATTATATGGTACTTTAAAAGAAATGCCTTGTTTGCACCTATTATTTTTGGCTCTTTTAATGAATAATTTGGAACTTCACACTAAGCATGTATTTTTCTTACTTTTGCTGATGCAAACTTATCAATAATGTCATCAAAATTTGTTATTTCAGTTTCCTCACGTTCAATGCTGAGCAAGGCTAAAGCAGAAAGTCTTTCTTGGCCCATTGAAGCTCTCAAATATGATAAGATCAGTGTTAACTTGTTGAAAGATCGCTCACAGCTGGCAATTGAAATTGCAATAGTGAGCATTATCTGAATAGCTACTCTCAAATTTGGAAAAACATTTTCATCTCCATACTGAACAATAAACTTGAGGAGTTCCTCAGCTTTAGAAATCTGAACATTTGGGCGACTTTTCAGAAGCATCTTACAATCCAGGATTTCTTCATAAAGCTCAAAACCGTCAATATCATTGCTATAAAAGTGTTCAAGGTTGAGACAACTTTTCTTTAAGATATTTACGTCATGACTACTGTTGCTTTCATTTGAGTCAAACAATAATCCTCTAGCATCTAAACGAAATCCAAAATTTGAATCCAAGTCATGGAGACGGACAAATCTTTCTTCCATTTCATTATGGAGACGATCAATAGTTTCTTTCATTATTCTCATCATTTCTTCTTTCGCAGTTAACCCTACATCCTTGGCTTTTTCACCAGGCATTTGTTTCTTCTTTCTGGGACGTCTTTCTACTTGAATATCCCATTCATCACACAGTTTCAGCCCTGCTTCAAGTGATTCACTGGCCACTGATTCTCGACTGCTTAAAAAATAATCTTGAAGGGCTTTTAAATCATAAGCAGCATCATGAAAGTTCATGGTATGATCTTGGAGTCGTTTTTGAACACGATCAATCCGAACAAGAATTTTGTTCCAAAATCCAAGCAAAGCCAAGAAATGAAAAGTCAAAATTTGATTCAGCACCTGCCTTGCATCACCTCTTGTATCAGCAGTTTCATTTTGATCATCAACCATGCTTTGCAAGAGTTCCACTATAATATCAAAGTATTCATGAACAGGCTTCACAGCCTCTGTTCTGGAACTCCATCGAGTTTCAGATTCAGATTTGACAACTATTGGTATGGCATCTTTCAGCTTTTGCCAACGGAGAGTTGAACGTGAAAAGAATGAATAAAGCGACTGAATTGCACCAAAAATGTCACCATCACTGCATCATGGTTAGCAGCACGCACTCCAACCAAATTGAGAGAATGATTATCGCAGTTTACAAAAATAGCTTTGCTATTTTTTTCAATAATCCTCTGTTGAGCACCACTTTTATAACCAGCCATAACTGCAGCATTGTCATAGCATTGAGATCGACAGTCTTCTAACGGCATTTTGTCTTTTTCCAGTTGTTCCAAAATCACTTCCACAATGTTTTCAGCATCCTTTCGTTTTAATTGGATAAATCCAAGAAAAGACTCTTTTATAAAAATTGTTTTCTCCTGAAAATCAATATCAACATAACGAACTGTTTCTGCCATTTGCTCTCGATGTGCTTGATCTGGAGTAGAATCAAACATGAGGCCAAAATATTTGGCCTTATGAATGCTCTGTAACAATTTCTGGCGAACAGTAGAAGCCATCAGCTGAATAAATTCATTCTGCACTAACGGAGATAAATATGATGTTCTTCCAGGGTGCTTTTCCACAATACTGAGGTGTTCTTTCATGACAGGATCAAACCTTGCCAACAATTTTAATAACCCAAGAAAATTTCCAATACTGCTTTCCTCTTCCTGTCTAAGGGATTCCTTGTGACCACGCAATGCAAGGTTCTGAGTTGCTAAAAATTTTATGCAATGGAGAATTCTGTGGAGAACATCTCGCCATTTTTGTTTTCTGTTGCAATTTGAGCTTGAAGCTCTACGTCAGAGCTTTCCAAACTTTTAACGTTGGCGACAAACTATTTAAGCATAACAATTTTCACGACACATTAATTAATTTTTGTTATCAAATATCAAATATCAGATAATTTTTCAGTAGGTGGTTTATCTTGTAGCCGATTTTGTTGATAGAAAAATCAAAATTTTCAAAATACAAAAAACACTGTGTCGCGACACACCAGTTTGGAAAGCTCTGCTCTACGTCAATGATTCCTCTGTTTTCTAAAAGATTTCTTTCCATTTCTTTCCATTGGGTGAAGCAGTATCGATGATTTTTTGCATTTTCATGGGTGCTAAGCCTTTCTGGTGCTTTCCAATGATTGAACCCATTTTCTTGCTCCAATGAAGACTGATTGTCAATTTGAGAAAATAGCAAACAACAAAAGCAAAAAGCTGCTTCCTCTCTGCAGAATAACAAGCCATGAACGCCAAACTTCTTCTCCACATCCATTTCCCAACTTTCTTTTAAACCATCTTTCATTCATTGATCGGTTTTGTGTAGGAACAAATGGCCCTTCACTATTTTGAAAATACTTCGAACCCAATGTGACCATTTCTGTCCTCAGGGCATCTGATAAAATTACTTTTTTTGATATTTTATCAAACTCCAGAAGCCTACATCGTGATGTTGAATTGCATCTGGAATAGGCTGTGCTGTTTTTTCCTGCTTTTCGCTACTCAAAGTTTTAGTATCTTCTGGCTTCTTGAAAGACACTTAATTCTCCTTCTGATACACTGGCGGGTTGGTCAACACTCATATCCGATGCAGTTTAATGCTGATGAAGGACCAGCTTGTTGCTGTTCAAGAAATGACATCATAAAGCCACTTGACTTTTTAGCTTCTGCTTCTTGCATTTTTCTTTTCTTCCTGCCTTCTACTCCACTCAGCTTCTTTTTCGGACTTTTCGGTATCGGCAATGTTCGCTTCATGGTAAAATTTTCTAGAGAAAGAAACAAAAAATAGAATAAATTAATAATTCATAATAAAATTCTAATAAAAAGAATGAATTAATAAAGTTAAATGAAGTTAAAAATCTGAAATTCATGGAAATTCGATGGCTAGAGATATGGTACCGGTATATTTCCAAAAGAGCATGTTTTCACTCTTAAATTTGTTTTTTAAATCATAAAAATGGCGCCCCCCCAAATTTGAGATGGATATACATACACCTTAACTTAATATATACAACCAATGCTGCATCAATCAGCTTAGTCATCATATCGCCTTGGGACAACAATGGTTCTTCCTCTTCTAGATTTTCTAACAACAATCAATGTTTTCATTTCTCTTTCATTACAAAGCCTACCTATATCTATTTAAAACACACTTGTATAAAATTTTGTACGGATTTGTTGAATAGGGATTTTGGAAAAACTATACACGCTTACAACATGGTATCGTATGTGGTACCTACTACCTTTACTTCTTAATTAAATATAAATTATTAATTAATTGAATTAAATATCTACAAAATTGCCTCGGGATTGGCGACATAGCCTATTGGGGATGAAAATAATTGCCATACGTACATAGAACCCATATGTAGGCATCGGGCCTGCATAACAACAAGAAAACCAAATTTACTATTTCGTGTTCAAAATTTTCCACTGTCACCTCATGAAAATTACATCGAGAGACGAGTCAACGAACTTTGCGAAATCAGCAAATAATAAAAATACGAAGATTATATTATATCGGCTCGCTCGGAGCTGCTTATGTTACAGCGATGCTTTAAGCAAGGAAGATGTGCTTTGTCTTCCTATAAGTTCTGAGTGAGATCCTCTTGATATAAAACTTAATAACTATAAGAAGGATAGCCTGTTCCTTCAGGTGTTTAAATAGTGACTGCCTATATTCAACTCATTGTGTAGCTCCATTACCACGGCCCTACATCGAAACAGAAGCGAGGCCCAACGAAATAATAAGGTAAGGCAATTCCTTTCTTTACCATTAGGCAGCGCAAATACCGAAGGCAAATAAACAAAGAGGTCCTTGAAGACCTACATATACATAACTCTCTAACGAAAAAACATAGGGCTTTTGTCGTTAACTCTCCACTGAAATCTGCTGGAAATTTCCAACGGATGAGGGTATCAGGCAATCAACCCATAGCCCTATATAGTTTTTTTTACAATAAATTTACAAAATACAATAAATTTACAAAATAACACAGCCTTCAAATTTTGAGCTTCACACCCCAATCCAGTGAGTGAGTGGCACTCACTCACTGGATTTGGGTGAGTCTATGAAAAAACTATACAGTATGGGGTTATGGGTTGATTGCTATTAATTTGGCTATCCGGTGGAAATTTCCGCCAGATTTTGGTGCTGAGTCGACGGCAAAAACCCTACGTCTTTTCGTTAAAAAATAAAAAAAAGACTAAGTAGTTTTTTTTTTGTTAATGTTGAATTTATTTGCCTTCGGTATTTAGCGCTGCCTAATGATAAAAAAGGAAACTACCATACCTTATCATTTTGTTGGATTTCGCTTCTGGTTGTAGGGCGTGCAGCTGCCTATCGCGCCTCTCTTTCGATGTAGGCGATAGGGTTACGCAAGGAGTTTATTCAGTTTAATTAATACAGGCATTTCACTATGTCTAAAAAGCTGAAGGAATAGGCCTATCCTTTTCTGTTATTAGTTTTATCTTATTAGTTTTTCTCAGAACGTGCAGGAAGATTAAACGCGTCTTCCTTTCCTACAGCAATGGTCGTCACTAGACAGCTCTGAGAAGCTGTTTTTTTTTAAATTGCCTAACTTTGCAAAATCTCCAGACGTCTAATTTCATATTTTCATTATTTCTTCTCTCGAAGTAATTTTCATGAATCAACGATGGAAAATTTTCATATGAAAAAATACGTTTTTCTTGTTGTTATGCAGGCCCAATACCTACATATTGGGTTCTATGTATGGTAATTTTTTTCATTCCCAATAGGCTTTGTCGCCAATCCTGAGGCAATTTTCTAATTATTTAAGGTTAATATGAGTTTTATCGCACTCAGAATATCAAAAGCAAATATAATTATAAAATATTAAAGCATAATTTTCTCATCATTTTCATATAAGTCACTATGCTCGCAGATGCGTACTTAACAAATTATGTACATTGAATATTATGACATTTTTGCATTTTTTTTTCCCGCCCTTCCAATATTTTGATTGGTGACGTCATGAGAACATGATATATGAGCTAGATTTTTTAAGTTCTTAGGCCTTTTAAGTTGCTAGTCTACTTCTGTTAGGTTTTGATAGATGTTTGTGGCGATGACATGTGAACGGTGCGAATATTGTTTTGAGGATTTAATATACTCTAGGCTAGGTTAGCCAGGGTTAGGCTAGGTTAGCCAGGGTTAGGCTAGTTTAGCCAGGGTTAGGTTAGGTTAGCCAGGGTTAGGTTAGGTTAGGTTAATTAATTTTGGTATTAATTAACCTAACCTAACCTAACCCTGGCTAACCTAACCTAATCCTGGCTAAACTAGCCTAACCCTGGCTAACCTAGCCTAGAGTATATTAAATCCTCAAAATAATATTCGCACCGTTCACATGTCATCGCCACAAACATCTATCAAAACCTAACAGAAGTAGACTAGCAACTTAAAAGGCCTAAGAACTTAAAAAATCTAGCTCATATATCATGTTCTCATGACGTCACCAATCAAAATATTGGAAGGGCGGGAAAAAAAAAAAGCAAAAATTTCATAATATTCAAATGTACATAATTTGTTAAGTACGCATCTGCGAGCATAGTGACTTATATGAAAATGATGAGAAAATTATGCTTTAATATTTTATAATTATATTTGCTTTTGATATTCTGAGTGCGATAAAACTCATATTAACCTTATTTAATACAATAAATTAATAATTTGTATTTAATTATGAAATAAAGGTACCATATACGATACCACATTGTAGGCGTGTATAAGCCTGGGTTTGAATTTGGCTTTGTTGTGAACTGTATGACAGGCATGTATAGTTTTTTCATGGAGTCGATCATAATTTGTGAAGCTGTATTTAAAATCCGAGTGATATGTGAGATTAAAGTAAATGTTATTCTCCATTGGCCGTTCAATATCTTTTGTGTGAAATTATTTGCATTTCATAATGAGTGTCGACGGACTAGATATTGGTAGGATTTGTTTTGGTTATTTTCTACTCGGCACTCAACTTTTTGTGATTTCACAACCAACCAATACTTTTTAAAAAAATTTGTTTTCATTTCAACTCCATTGTTGTTGCTTGCAAAGCTGTAAAATTCAAATTGGCATTACAAGGCTACTCAACATTTCGATTCATAAGTACTGGCTTGTAAAGCATTTATTCTTGGCTTGGAGTATTCCTCGCTTATTCTAGTACAATACTATTACAAATTTGTGAAGCATTGTCAATGTAATTGCTGTAGACGTGATTTATTTACAGCCTAAGCCAAATGTTTTATTTTCAATAAGAACATAAGAAATTTTTATAGTGGGCACACTAGGGGCCACTTCGGCCCATCGAGGTGGCTCCACTATGTTAAAAACTGCCTGTACATTGGCAACAACCAATTTTTACAAAACTAATTAAGTATCAATTTAAAACTAATTAATTATCAATTTAAAACTAAAGATAGAATCTCTGGATCCAGAGGATCAAAGTCATAATAGGCTACTATCCACAAATATGTTACACACTATATTTGGTAATTATATAGAAAATGGCAACCCGAAGTATGATGTAAAAAACATTTTTTAGGTCAATTTTGATGTGCTGAAGCCAAATCTGTTAACCATTTGGTGTGCAAATGCTTCAAATTAGAGTAAATGTTATTTATATTTTACTCTTATTTTGAAGCATTTGCCTAAAAAATGGCTAACAAGCACATGAAAACTAACCTAACCTAACCTAAGAGTAAAATAACCACACGTTGGGCACGACAACTCTGAAAGCAAAATACCATGTTTTGGGAAAAATAGAATTGCTTCTTCATCATTTTCGTAACACTTTACAATAGCTTCAATGTATCTAACAGAATACCCTTCACACTCCATTGCTATACAAACATTAAAAGGGCGCATTTTAAAAGGGTTATAAAATTGCTTCTGTTAAGAACTACTTTGACTCGCGGAGCAAAATTATTGGAACCAAAACATAAATGATGGGCAAATGAATGAACTTCAAAAATTTGTAATTTTATTTATAATCTGTAAAAATGTAATTTGCACACCAAATGGTTAACAGATTTGGCTTCAGCACATTGAAATTGACCTAATAAAATGTTTTTTTACATCATACTTCGGGTTGCGCCATTTTCTATATAATAACCCTATATTTATAACTGACATGCAAATATATCAGATCCAAAGAATCCAGTCAATTTCATTATGGTACCCATCAATACTAGTACCTTGCCAACCAAAAATAAGTCACGGTCTATATCAATTGCGCGGACCAAGTCACAATTTACAACCATATACATTACAATATATATACTTAGGAGGAAAAGTGTAGGTATGGCTGTAAAGAATATATAGTAATGTAGAAATGTGTGTGCACCCATTTTGGGTCTCCCATTTAGAGGTGTTTGTGGGGCAAGTGAAGATCATGAGGGTAAATTTATAGTATTACACCCATCTCCCTTTGGAGGTGAAATTTATGTTTTTCCTATGGTTTTTTATGTGTTTTGAATGAATTTGACTTCAAAACAGTCGGAAATGACTCGTTTTTGAGATAACCCCCTTAGCCGGCAATCGAAAATGAGTCATTTCCGATGGTTTTGAAGGTCAGATTCGTTCAAAACACATCAAAACCCATAGGAAAAACAAATTTCACCTTCAAAATTGACCTCTCCTAACCTCTCCTAACATAAAAGAAAAATAGGAATTACCTTATTCACGTGCAGGGGTAGGCTGAGGCTCTTCCTGGAGTAGATTTCGCTTGTCTTTAACTGAATAAATACCTTGCCAGGTATTGGTATACATATTTTGACTGAATACCTGGCCTCTTAACCCATTCCTTTAAATCCCGCCAAAATCTTTCAATATTCTGTGTGTGAATTTTGATATTCTTGTTATCCACAAAATTTTTAGAATGATTAATAACAAAATGCTTATAACCTAAATCACTTAGTCTTGTAGGCAGCCCAGGAATCATTATAAATCACAGAGCCAGGCCTAATGTACTTCTGAATGAGTGGAATGAGTGTTCCATTCTGGGAGCAAAGTAATTCAAATTTGAAATGGATGGAGTGCAGTGATTGGGCAGACATGTAACGGTCACACAAACGAATGTATGAACACACACTAGATACACACCAAAAAAATGTTTATATCGAAAATGAAGCATTTGCGACGGAAATGTTATAGAAGGAAAGTGTCTTAGAATTAAAAAATCTACTTAATGAATATAAATAATTATTGGACATTAGACAGGTATAATAATATGAGTTTTTCAATACCTCACAGTACTATAGGGGGCATTGCTCGGCAGAGGAATCTCTTTAAATAGGGTATGTAAGGATAGAGAGTATCCCCTAACCCAAGATGCTGCCTCCCTATATCCCACAACACCTGTGTTGAGCTGTGGGATCTATCACCCAAATGCACATAATATATATGAAATAAACTAGTACCATTCATGCAATAAAAATAGGCTTAAACACCATCACTAGATGTCCCTTGCAGACATCAAACTATCAATTAGTGTTCTCATGCTTTTCCCTTTTAGCTAATTTATATTATGCTAAGCCTAGGTATTAGTCAGTTGTAATAAGTGATTTATATTAAGTTAAATGGTTAAACTAGGTTGATTAAAGAAAGTGGGAAGACTTTGTGCCTTAACGGGTAGTCAATTAACCTAATTAACATAAACAAATAATTTGAAAGTGCTGAGGTGCCATTTATATTTGGTTGGTTGAGTAATTTGGGATGCCAAAATAGGATATTGCCCAGTATTAATTTTAGATTTTATTTTATGATTTATTAAAGTAAAAATAGCTCATTCTAAAGTTTTAACTTTCTATTTAGAGAGATCCAGGGACTCATTCAGTGCAAGCTTGTTCTTTTGATCTGATTAAACATTATATTTCATTTGGAAAATATGAAACCACTAAAGCCTGTTGAGATAATCCAAGTCATGACCTACATTCTAATATTAAAATCTTGGGTAAATATTTGTTTTAGCACATAACTTGGACTTTGGCATGAAAATTAGTTTTTCTGGTGTATTTCACTTTTGTGCAAATCTGACCTTCATTTCTTGTGCAAATGAGTGATTGTGGAGATATGACCCCCCCCCCCCCCCCCCCCCAATCTGGTAAACTTTTACAAATGTATATTACAATTACAGGCTTTGTAAATCAAAATTTATTTTTTGATAGTTTTTGATACAGTTTGAAAGAAGGTTAATTTTGTTCACATAACATCAAAAAACAGTTTTAATATATAACTTAACCTAAAATTTCAAAATTTCTCAAAAGCCTGTAATGTATTCTTGTAAAAAAATACCCCCAATCCTACGATTCTGAAGTTGCCAGAAGTGGGTAGGGTTTTGAAATAGAGGGAAATTAGGTAATAATCTACTTAAGCTCTTCTCTCTGATTTTCATAAATTATACATTGGTAGCTTCGTTTCTTCATTAGGAATGTGATTTAGACACTCTAGTAAGTGAAATGCTTCAAAACCTAACCTAATATTTTGAAGCATAGCTCTCCTTGCTATAATGCCAATTGTTTTGACATAACCTAACCTAACCCAATAAAAGCTGTACGTACATTTCCACAATTAATGTGGTGGGTAGAGCTGGGCTGCTGCAATGAGGAAGGCATGCAACCTTTCTTGAGGCTCTGAATCAGACATGGGGTCATTATCATTGTAATGGTAATTAATTATAATTAATTACAAATCTCTTGTAATGATGAAAGAAATTTTGAGGTAATAATAGTAATGATAATGGTAATGAAAGGTCTGTAATGAATCATTACACGTTATATTTTCATTATAGTGTAATTTCAATATATATATGCAGCTTCTGAGTCCTCCCAGTCCCAGCCAGCACCAAAGTGGTGTAAGTTGTTCAATTTTATGGCTGCTCCAGCTCCCTCTACAGCTTCTCAGAACCTTATTGTCAGCCAGGTGGACAGCTACCTTGACCAGCCCTGCATTGATGAGGACTGCAATCCCATGACATGGTGGAGGGACAATACATATCTGTATCCTGATGTATCTGTTCTTGCTGCCAAACATCTTTGCATCCCTGCCTCCAGTGCATTGGTGGAGCACTTATTCAGTATTGTAATGATCATTACAATGATAATGAAGGGCTTGTAATGATGATGAAACAAAAATGCTATAATGATGAAAAACTTATGATAATGATAAACCTTGTAATGACCCCATGTCTGGTCTGAATACTTGAGGCAAAACAGGTAGCATGCAAGGAATCCAACAAAATTATTTGTTGGTATAAATGTTGCTTCTAAACTTAATGTCAATTTGATGTGGTTTCGTGACAAGTGTAGTACTGTAATAAAAAATTTTAAGCCCAGAAGGTCTATTAGTGAGGGAGAGGCTACACCAACTTAGAGATATTGCAGTTCAAGTTTGGCCTAGGCCTGGGCCTAATACTGTAAATGAGGCTGAAACTCAGAAACTGCCTGAACCCAATGTTTTAGTTGGGCTTAGTCAATGCAAAATAGGCCAAATGAGTGGGAAAAGCCAAAGAAAACTTGGAAACCCAGGATTTTAAAAATAAATAAAAATGTTTTAATGGAATTAACAAATAGATTTCATTAATTTTCTATAAATGGTGAAGAAAATAATCAGTATAGGGAAACTCAATTCATAGAAGTAAAAGTTTTAAGTTAAACCTGAGCAATGTAGGAAAAGTTTCTGTAATTGGAGATTCCCAAGTCAGAGGCCTAGGAACTATATTACCAAAAGGAAGTATACCGGGTGTCCGAGAATTATCTGTACAATTTTTGGCTGTTATTAAAAGTCAACCATGAAGTGTAGAAATTCCAGTGTTGTCCCATTTTACAGAGAAACTCATTAAGT
This sequence comes from Bathynomus jamesi, assembly GCA_023014485.1. NCBI lineage: Eukaryota > Metazoa > Arthropoda > Malacostraca > Isopoda > Cirolanidae > Bathynomus > Bathynomus jamesi. The sequence continues at coordinate 181,326 of JAJOZX010006986.1, read as the reverse complement.
TTTTTCTGATAAGTTTTGACAAGTTTTTTCTTTACAATACGCGGGTGACAGACATTGATGATTTAAAAGCAAGAATCACAGCTGCTATTGAGTGAATTGATGTGGATATGCTGCAGCGTACATGGCAACATTTGGATTATCGATTAGATGTTTTGCGAATCACTGATGGTGCACATATCGAATGTTTGTAACAACGTTACTTTAATAAAAGAAACTTTTGAAAATACAGATTCTAAATAATCTTCTTTAAGAATTTTACTGTGTGTTATCAAGATTTTATTAAAAGATGAAATTGTACAGATAATTTTCGGACACACTGGAATTTCTAAAAAACTTGTCAAAACTTGGTATCAGAAAAAACTTAATGAGATTCTCTCTAAAATGGGACAACACTGGAATTTCGACACTTCATGGTTGACTTTTAATAACAGCCAAAAGTTGTACAGATAATTCTTGGACACCCTGTAGTTTATTGCTATCTTGGTGCAACCATTGATTGGGTAAAGTAAAAAAATTGGTGAAAAAACTTCAGGTACTGATTTAGTTTCTCCAAAAAATATAGTTATTCACGTTGGAGGTAATGATGTAATATTTAAGCTATCAGATGAAATCTTAAAAAGCTATAATGAAATCTTGGTAAAATTAAAAGAGAAGGTAGGCATAAGTCATTTATTACAGTTATTATTCCAAGAATGAGTGGAAGTAATAAATGGTTCTCTAGGGTTTTCAGCATAAATAATACTCAAAGAATCTGTAAGCAAGTAGGTGTAACATATCTTGATCTATAGAACAAATTTTACTGGAAAAGAGAATTGTATAATAAAGATGGTTCATCTTAATACAATAGGTAAGGATGTACTCCGTAAAATTTTATTAACAGAAATCCAAAATGAAAATGTGAACCTGGGTGTCTAAATGGTACTTCACTGAATAAAATATCTTGGAATAATAATGACAGCTGTCAGAAACAAATAAATGGAGTAAAAATTAAAGATGGCAAAGACCAAAGGTGGCTGATAATAGATCCAAAATTGAAGAAAATGTTGCAGGTTCTCTTTCATTATTTTATGTAAATGCAAGAAGCATCAGAGATAAGATAGATGAATTTAAAACATATGTTGAAATTGAAAAACCAGATATCATGATCATAACTGAGACGTGGACAAAATTTAGCAGTGTACCAAATAATCAATTGAGTGAGTGAGATATTATTACCTATGAATTAAATGGCTATGCACTCTTCTATTATGAGTGTAAACATTTTGAAGGTGGTGGAGTATTTATTTATGTAAAGTCAAATTTGTCTCCAATAGAGATAAATTTAATAAAAGAAAGTGAAATAGTTGAGTCAGTATGGATAGAAATCAAAAATAAAAATGGTAAAAAAATTAAAATAGGTGGTACATATAGGTCACCAGAAGGATGTTCAATTAGAGGAATCCCCAAAACAAGAGAGGAGAATCGATATGTAGAAAATGAAATTATTAAGGAAATAAATAAGGTAGGTTCAAATGATGTAATTATTGTTGATTTTAACTATACAGGGTGGGCTGTAAGTTTCCATACATAGGAAAATTTAAATTATGGTCTTCACGTGCGTCGGTATTTGGATCAGTTTCCGGATGCTTGGATTGGTCGGTGTTGTCCTGTGGAGTGGCCTCCCAGATCCCCAGATCTCACCCCCCTTGATTTCTATCTTTGGGGGCACTTGAAGGCCATGGTGTATCAGGAAAAGATACGAGACATAAATCATCTAAAGGAACGTATCACCAATGCCATTACAAGCATAACGTCAACTGTGCTAATGCGTGTTCATCAACAGTGGGGAACACGTATTGAAATGTGTTTTCAAAACAATGGCAACCATGTAGAGCATATTATATAAATAAAAATGGTTGTCCATAAAAAAATGTTTATTTTTCCTATGTATGGAAACTTACGGCCCACCCTGTAGATTATAAATTAGGTAATGTTACAAGCACCTGAAAGTAACGAGAACTTCCTTGATTATACTGTAGAAAATGGTCTAAATCAGTTAATTAAAGAACCAAACAGAGAGAATGCAATTTTAGATTTATTAACAAATATTGCTGATTCTACAGGGTGGGCCGTAAGTTTCCATACATAGGAAAATTTAAATTATGGTCTTCACGTGCGTCGGTATTTGGATCAGCAGTTTCCGGATGCTTGGATTGGTCGGCGTGGTCCTGTGGAGTGGCCTCCCAGATCCCCAGATCTCACCCCCCTTGATTTCTATCTTTGGGGCACTTGAAGGCCATGGTGTATCAGGAAAAGATACGAGACATAAATCATCTAAAGGAACGTATCACCAACGCCATTACAAGCATAATGTCAACTGTGCTAATGCGTGTTCATCAACAGTGGGGAACACGTATTGAAATGTGTTTTCAAAACAATGGCAACCATGTAGAGTATATTATATAAATAAAAATGGTTGTCCATAAAAAAATGTTTATTTTTCCTATGTATGGAAACTTACGGCCCACCCTGTATATATAACATATCAGTCTTCAAAACACTGGGTTCAACTGATCATTTTATAATAAGATTCAAGGTGAAATTTGACTCAAAGTATACTAAAAATGCAGCTGAAATTCCTGACTTTAAAAATGGAAATATGACTGAACTAGTTAGTTAAAATGTATAAATTGGGTGGAGATTTTGAGCTTCAACCAAAAGATATATTCAAAGTAAATCTACACACATATATGGGAAAAGTTAAAAATAAAATAAAAGATGTTCAAAGTAAATATATTCCTGTGTAAAATAAGAATCAGAAATAACAAAACCCTGGATAAATCTGTCTATTAAGAAAGGAATAAGAGAGAGGAGAAAGGCCTTCAGCAAATTTAAGAGAACTCAAAATGAAAGGGACCTTGAAATCTATAAAAATAAGAGACAAGAAAGCAAGAAACTTATAAGAGATAGTAAATGCAATTTAGAGAGGAACTTAGCCAAAAATTGTAAAGGAAATCCCAAAAAGTTCTTTAGTCATTTCAACCTGAAAAATAAATCTAATAAAAAAATTGGACCCCCATCATGCTGACAACAAAATTATTGAAGAAGATTTTGAAATTGTTGAAGAGCTAAATAGATATTTCTGCTCAGTATTTACAAAGGAAACTAAATAAAATTCCAGATTTTACATTAGTAACACAAGAGAGAGAAATCTTATATATTTTGAGGAAGTGGATATTTTGAGAGCAATTGACAGGCTAAACATAGATAAGTCACCAGGACTGATGAAATTTATCCTAAAGTAGTAAAGGAAGCAAAATATAGCATAGCCCAAGCACTTAAAATACTTTGCAACCTTTTATTGATTAACAGCAAAGTTCCAGAAGACTGGAAAAAAGCAAATATAGTCCCACTTTTCAAAAAAGGAAACAAAAACCTAGCTAAAAACTATAGACCAATTAATTTAACTTCTATTATTTGCAAATTACTTGAAAGTGTCATCAGAGACCATTATAATATTCTTAGAAGAAGGATTAATTAGTAATGGCCAACATGGCTTTTGAAATGGCAAGTCATGTTTGACAAACTTAATTGAATTTTATGATAGTATGTTAAAGCATCTGGATAAAAAAGAATCTGTAGATATTGTGTACTTGGATTTTGCCAAAGCTTTTGATACAGTTCCTCCTAAGTGGTTGCTTGTTAAAGTTAGAGCTCATGAATGAAAGGGACAGTAGCAAATTAGATTGAAAAATGGCTTAAAGAAAGAGAACAGAGTCCAGTTAAATGGGACTAGGTCTACATGGAGCCCTGTTCTGAGTGGAGTCCCACATGGGTCAGTACTTGGATACCATGTAAGTATGAACACTAGGGTGGATTGATTTTACATTTTTTTTGATTTCCATATTCTAATAGAGACAAAAACTTGCGCATGCATGAGAAAATAGCCTCTGCAAAATCTTAGCTTAATAGGTAATCATCATCTGCCCCTGGCAGAGTGATGAAAATCATATTTTAGTAGTCAAAAACGTATTTTTAAACCCTAGCCTAGAGTCATAAAATTTTGCGCGTGTGTTATTTCATGCCTAAGCAATGATATAAATGCATTATTTAAGACAAAGAGCCAATCTGAAAATATGTATATTATACATATTTTCAGATCGGCTCTTTGTCTTAAATAATGCATTTATATATTTCCCATAGCATTTATATCGTTGCTTAGGCATGAAATAACACACATGCAAAATTTTATGACTAGGCTAGGGTTTAAAAATACGTTTTTGACTACTAAAATATGATTTTCATCACTGCTGGGGGCAGAAGATGATTACCTATTAAGCTAAGATTTTGCAGAGGCTATTTTCTCATGCATGCGCAAGTTTTTGTCTCTCTTGAATATGGAAATCGAAAAAATGTAAAATTGATCCACCCTAATGAATACTGAACAGTTTTGGTTAGCAGATTAAAAAGTTATTAAAGCATTTGTCATTTTGTGGTCTGGTTCACCCTGGTTGATGCTAATCTATGAAGACCCTTTTGTAGTTTATAAGAATTTCCTATGTTTGTAACTGGGGCAACTACTGCTATATCATCTGTAAATTTAGAAATTTTACAACCTACTCCTTTCTCTAAATCATTTAGATACAAAATAAAGAGTAACTGACCCAAAACTGATCCCTGTGGTACCTAGGGTGTGCCGGATAGTATTTTTTACTATCCGGCCGGATACCGGATAGCCGGATAATAAAAAAAAATATCCGACCGGATAATAATATCATTCAAATAATTCATAATTTTTTATATTTATTTAGCTATTACTTGACTAATTGACTATACTATCAAATTTAATCACTATTTTATGTAAATTATAGCTATCTTTCAATAACTTTAATTACCTATATTTTATCCTTTTCAGGATTGTTTCATTGCCTAAATCATATAGCTATATAGCTAGTTAGTATTAGTTATAGGCTTACAGCAATATTTTAACATTATTTACCCCCTAAAATGGCTAGTTTTATTTGGAAAATATTTACAATACATGAGACTAATCCAACGATAGCTATTTGCTCCCTATGTTCCAAACAGATTAAAAGGGGATCAGAGAAATTGGGTGCTAGGTGCTATAGCACAAAACCTTTGCACAATCATGCAAAGATGCTGCATTCAAAAGAATATAAAGAAGTGTCTCAACTTAACAAATCATCTGAAAATCAAAATCAACCTATAGCGACCACCTCAATGGCTCCGAAGGAGAAAAAATTAGTTGCCATGGAAAAGCAACTCACGTTAGAAGAAAGTTTTTCCTTTAAGAAATTATGGGATATAAATGACTCAAAAGCTCAAGCTTTACATAAAAAGATAGGATTAATGATGGCACTGGACAACCATCCTTTTAGTTTAGTTGAACAAGATGGCTTTATAGGACTGATGGCCCACGTACAGCCAAGGTATTTGCTACCAATCGAACATATTTTTCAGAAAAAGTCATACCCAAAATCTATGAAGAACTCAAAGAAATTGTTATGAATAAATTGAAAGAAGGGAAATACATTAGCTTCACTTCCGATATTTGGACCTGCTCTTCTTCAAATGAATCATTCATTTCCTTGTCAGGTCATTGGATCATGAATGACTACACTCATTGTAATGCAGTATTGCATTCAGCTCATTTTTCAGGATCGCATACAGGAATTAATATAGCGGACAAATTGCAATCTATGTGGCAATCATGGAATATTGACAGATCAAGGCGTAATATATTGGTCAGAGATGGAGCTTCTAACATAGCTTTGGGATGTGACCTTGCGGAAATACCTTCTGTTCACTGTTCAATTCATTTGCTACAGCTAGTGGTGAATGATGCATTAATGGCTCAATGATCTATAAAAGATCTTTTGGCAAAGTGTCGACGTTTAGTGACACATTTTAACCACTCCCCACTGGCTACTTCTGAATTTAAAGCTCTCCAAACACAACAGGGTCATGTTCCTCTTCTATTGGTACAAGATGTTTTAACGTGCTGGAACTCATCTTATTTGATGCTAGAACGTATGGTTAAGTTGAAAAAATCAGTTCAAATATACCTTGCTGATCATAGTGAATTACTTGTTATTTCATCTAATGAGTGGTACTTGATTGAAAATCTTTTAAAGCTTTTACAGCCATTTTTTAAACTCACCCAAGAAATGAGTACAGAATATAGTTTACTCTCTACTGTTATCCCAAACATGTGCGTGCTTGAAAGGTTTCTTTCAAAAATTGGCCAGGATGATCAAGGAGTCCAAACTATAAAAGATGAACTGTTGAAGTCATTGTGGTCACGATTTTTTGCCAATGAAAGCAATGAAAAAAGAAAGTGTCTAAATGTCTTAACAAATCGGAAGTATGCTCTAGCAACTGTCATTGATCCACGACTTAAATTTTGTTTTTCAAAGATCAACAAAAGGAAAATATTAAGACATGGTTAATTGAAGAAATAAATGAAATAAACAACCTAGAGAAAATTAGAGATAAATATTTTGAAGAACAGGCTCACAGCAGCGACGATTCTAATTCTTCTTCCTCCTCAACAGGAAGAAAAAAGGCAAAGTTTGATGATGATCCACTCTCTGCTTGTTTCAGGGAACTAACACAAGAAAATTCAGAAAAGATACCTGGTGAGAAAAAGTTTAAAAAAAGCCGTAAGATGGCTTCATTCACAGAAATAGCAGAGGAAATTGAGCAATATGCAAAAAAAACCATATCAGACAGACGACTATCTCCACTTGAAATTTGGAAAAATGAAGAATCCTTTCCATCTCAAGAAAATTGCTCTAAAATGGCTAGTGACACAAGCATCTTCAGTTTTCTCAGAAAGAATGTTTTCCGAATATGGAAATATTTTTGAAGAAAAAGAAGTACTTTGCTACCAAAGCGAGGGGAGATGCTTCTTTTTATCCATCACAATGGACGAAAATTTGATTTAAACTTGTGAATCTAGTGTCTTGAACATAGTATTAATTTTTATTGTTTAATGCGAGTTTTTACTTTTTAAGGTTTTGCTATTTTAATAATTTCACTTACCTTACTGGTATATTTGATTAGGCTATATGTTTTATTTTTATATCTCAAATCTTAATAAAAGGTTTCGCTAATTCATATTTTTTCATATTGTAATTTGCAATATATATAAAAATAAAAAATAAAAATAAAAATTAAAAAGTAAGGGAAGCTGGGATCTTAGCTATGCGTCACACTTTTAGCTGGACCAAACATTTTGCCTTTTTAGCAGTGTTAATATAGTTACATACTAGTAGTGGTACATGCTTATTTATCAATTATTTTAATTTTAGATTTTTGTACAACTATATTCAACTTTTGCTAGCTAAAGGCTATGCAAGCTAAGATTGGAAAGGGGCAGGCCCAGATGGTATTCCCATTACAAAAAAGACTATCATAAATATCCGGCTATCCGGCCGGATACTGACATCTATCCGGCCGGATACAGGATACCGGATAATAGCTGTTATCCGGCATAGCCCTAGTGGTACCCCACTTTTCACTTTCTGCCACCCAGATTCATGACCATTTAGAATTTGTCTTTTAACCATTTTTCTACCTAATTAATAACTGACCCTAATATCCCACAAGATTTTAATTTATATAGAAGTCTCCTATGTGGAACTTTGTCAAATGCTTTACTAAAATCCAAATAAATAATATCTATATTTTCATTACTGGTATTTACCTTATAAAAAAAACTACATAGGGTTATGGTTTATTGCTGTCACCCTTATCCATTGGAAATTTTCTGCAGATATTAGTGGAGAGTTGAATGGCAAAAACCTTACATTTTTTCATTAATGATGGATGGTACCTTAAGGTCCACCAGAAATAACAATATAAATTGTACTACAATGCCTCATTTCTATAAATGTTTCTACATGTTTATATAGATATCATTTAATTGTCAAGAAAGGATTCCAAAATGTGTATCATTTCAATGACTAGTTACTAAAATATTTAGTTTTGAATAACAATAAAACCTATACATTCTGGTAACAAGAGTGACTGCATATGCTGCAGACTCGTCCTTAACCCTTTAAGAATGAGCCCACAGCATATGCAGTCACTCTTGTTACCAGAATGTATAGGTTTTATTGTTATTCAAAACTAAATATTTTAGTAACTAATCACTGAAATGATACACATTTTGGGTTCCTTTCCCAACAACTAAATGACATCTATATGTAAACATCTAAAACATTTATAGAAACGAGGCATTGTAGTACAATTTATATTATTATTTCTGGTGGACCTTTAAGGTACCATCCGTCGTTAAAGGGTTAAAAAAAGTTTTGTGGAGGTCTTCAAAAGACCTCATTAAGTAGTGTTTTTTGGTTGTTTAATTTATATGCCTTCAGTATTTAGTGCTGCCTAATGGTAAAGAAGGAAATTACCATACCTTATTTCATTTGGCCATGCTTCTGGTTGTAGGTGATAGAGTTATGCAATGGGCTTATTTGGTTTAATTAATATAGGCAATAGGCATTCACTACACTTAAATACCTGAAGAAATAGGCCTATCCTTTTGAGTTATTAGTTTTATATGAGGTATTCACTCAGAACTTATAGGAAGATTAAGTATATCTCCTTTGCTTAAAGCATCGCTTAACTAAGCAGCTCTGAGATAAGCTAATATAAAATTCCTCTTAAAAATTTGACTTTACAAGTGCCTAGATGTCTGTTTTTTCATTATTTCTTCTCCTGAAGTAATTTTCATGCATCAGCAATGGAAAATTTGTATACAAAATAATGTTTTTCTTGTTATGCATGCCCAAATGGGGTTTTATGTATGGCAATTATTTCCATTCCTAATAGGCTTTGTCGCCAATTCTGAGGCAAATCTGTAGTGATTTAATTCAATAAATTAATATATATAGTCATCTGGGGTGAAAAAAAATAATTTGCCTTAACTTAGGCCTACAGACTTTATTATTAGGGATGGACACAAACCTGTATGTTCACATTATAAAGGCCAGGTGTCATAATAATATGGCAATAGAATTTTTTTTTCCTGCAAAATATTTAATTAGTAAAATAAAAAAAAAAACTGAATTTTTTTTTTCACCCCATGGAAAGGGGTGAAAAACTGTGGTTGGGGTGAAAAAAATATAACATTAACTCTGGTATATGGTCCTCAAAACATACAATATTGGTGTCAATGAAATTACAGAGATAATAAACCCTTTGTTGCATAACCCCTTTGCAACATTTGCAATTGCATTTCAACATTCCTGCACACACCCATTTTGTGCCCATACTAATACATAAAACATAGGTTCTTTTTAACCCCAAAGAAGCTTCAACTGCATGGGGTTAAAAAAAATGGCTTCACTAGGCTTATGCCACAGACTGTTTTATTTCTCCTCATGCATTACAAGATATACATCTTCACACTTTTCAACGTAAGTATAAATATTCTACAGTGAAAAATAATTCATTGCCAAGCAAATAAAAAATAAATGCAAAAAAGTTTTCTATACATATTTTTGGCACTTTTTTCCAGTGCTCATTTCTTGGAAATGAACAAACATAAAGACATCATTTTACCAACACTTTTGAAGGATATAGTGGGCTACCTGAAAAAAATTTCTTAAAAATTTTCTTTATTAAAAATTATTTTAAGGGGCCTGTTCGTTTTCACCCCAACATACCCTATGTTTTTTTTCACCCCAGATGACTATAATTTGTATTCAATTAAGAAATAAAGGTACAGTACATATATGATACCATATTGTAGGTGTGTATAGTTTTTCCATATACCTGATCAGTTACAAACTCTAAAAAGTCTTAAGAGATTAGACAAACAAGACCTTCCTAATCTAAATCCATGTTGTGAACTTAAAACAAGATTAAATTTTTTGAAATGATCTTTTAATATTATTTAATTCTTTCTAGTATCTTTCCTACCAATGCTGTTAAATTAACAGGCCTATAATTTCCTACCTCCTCCTTAGTACCCTTTTTGTAAATGGGTACTACGTTTGCTTTTTTTCATTCATCTGGTACTTCTGCATAATTAATTAACCTAGAAAACAAAGTATGGCCGTGGATAAGCTTTCCTCCCCTTCTCTGAGAATCTAAGCAAATATATTATTGGGTCTAGCAGCTTTATTTGACTTCACTGTATAAATCACTTACATAACATCATCCTTCCATATATGAATATGATCAACAATGCCTGAATTTACAGGATCTAAAGAATTAAAATAAAAATTTAAATTTTCTTTAGTAAAAACAGAGCTAAAATAATTATTAAAAATACCAACAATAGCCTGATCTTTTTCAAGCATCCTATCATTTTTCTATTGGCCAATCCTCTCATGCTTTTTATTATATTTATAAAAACTAAAAATTTTTTTTTGATCTTTATTTCTATTTCTAGCTAGATTTGTTTCATTGCTTTTTGCTCTTCCTAACCAAACTTAAGTTTATTTTTTAATGTCCTATAATTATCCAAGTCCAAAATATATCACTGCCTTTAAATTCCCTAAATGTCTTTTTTTTTTAATTTTTAATCATTTTAGCTATTTCCTTATTCCACCACAAAGGTTTCCTAATCCTGTTATTCCTAACATTTCTGAAAGAAATACACCTATATTATACATCCTCTAAAATTCTTTCAAATCTAGACCACATCTTAACATTTTTATTGGCAAACTCATTATAATCCCTAAATTTACTATACTGTAGATTGGGGTGATTGGGTCCACCCTAAGTTAATTGGTTTATTATACTATGTTGAAGATTTTTTTTTTTTTATGTTTTTAGATACTGTATGCATTTGAATCCTTAATAACTACTTAATAAATAATGTGGTTCTTAACAGTTTTTAAGAATTTGCAGGAGCATATTTTTCTGTTTTCAAAAAGCTTTTACTTTCTGGATCATGGGAAATACAGGCATTAGTGCAAAATGAAGTAAAATAGCTATGTAATTTTTTTAGTATAAACTACAAAATATAATAAGGGGGTCATTCTCTGTCAGATCAACCAAAAAAAATTGAAATTAACACCCTCATCTCTCATATTTTGCTGAAATTTGGTTTATAGGGAGTTTGTGAGCCCTGAATCCATTTCTGAAATTATAAGGTCAATCCGACCAACGGTTCAAGAGATATGACCTCGGGCAATTTGAGATCACTCGCTAGGTTACTAACATTTGGCGAGCCATAACTTGGGTAATAATTGTCATAATTATATAACAGTATATATATTTAGAATCAGAAAATGACAAGGAATCCAAATATGCAAGTTTTAGAACTCTAGGTTGAAAAATAAAAAAGTTACACTGTAACCAAAATTTGAGGTCACGATTTGACCTCTGGGGTATCAAATGAGAATTTTTTTTTTAAATGTAAAAAATGAAGGCATAGGCATTGGCTATTAGAATCAGCAAAAAAAAGTTTGTTTATGTTAGTATTTTTCATGTAACTAACATATAAGTGAACACCATATTCATAAGTTGTGCGTCAATTCTACCTATTTTTTCACACTTAAGCTCATAATTTGACCTATAGAAATTAAAATTACATTTTTTATAGATATAAAAAACAGTCAGAGTTCTTGACTAATAGAAACAATCATAAAAAGTTTGTTTATGTTGGTACTTTTCATGTAACTAACTTATAAATGAACACCATATTTATAAATTGCTTGTCATTTCAAGGAATTTTTATATCTTAGCTATCAATTTGACCTCAAGCTCCAAGAATTTAATAAAAATTGTATTTCACTGCTAATCTACACTGGCAATAATAGTTATAATAGTGAAAGGGGAAGACTAAGCTCACATGTAGCCTAAACAAACCTGTTGAAACATGTTGCTACTTGTCTAAGTGCAGAATCAACACAGATAGTTGCTAAATTCCTTGTCTACAGGTTAGTACAGTTCCAGCCAGCACTGTGGGTGGCTGGTGGGTATGGTGTTTTAATGAGCGTCAGAGACTATCAAGGCCTAAAATATTAAGTGTGTATAGCTATATATTTTCTAAAAAATATATATTACCTAATTGTAAATCCTATATCTTTACAGATCAAAATACAATGGTTTGGCACTTGAAATACTGCCAGGACCCTATTCAAAAACACAAGAAACGCATAACAATCAATCTTAGAAAAGTGACTGATGTACTTGTTGAAAAATGTGCTGGAAGAGTGAAAAAAGACTCATTGTTGTGTGTGAACTGCTGGACACTGATAATGAAAAACCCCACTATACTTAGTACCACTGAAAACAACGAGTCTGAGCAGGATTCAAATGAATCATCTACTATCAGTGGCTTGAGTAACATCTCTTCAATTCAAGATCTGGACAATGACAGTGATTGCTTGATAAAGGAAAATCCTTCAACTTCAGTTGAACCAGTTCTAGCATTTCTGGACCAAACACCAGTTAAAAAAAGTAAGTAATAAATTAATATAATAACTTATACTTTACTACAAGGTCTGTTTGATCTACTATATAGCCAATTATATAGCATTTAAGGTACTATAATTAATATTTAATTACTAATATTCAGGTGTGTGAAACCTTTTTTTCTGTTCTTTTCAGAAGGGCTGTCATTAAGCCAGAAAAAGCGCAAGGCTCGTGGTAAGCTATCATCTGCTCAGAAACACCTGAAGGAGAGGCTAGAACTCAGTTATGGTGTTCAAATTACCGAGGAGGTAAGTGATACTTCAAAACCTGAAACTAAATCTGAAAAACATCTAGACAAATTAATGAATGAATTGAAACAGTCATTCCTGGAGAGCAAATGTCACCATCACAAACTACAAATATTGACACACTCACCATACACAATTGAAAAAACAGCTAGTTTCTTTCAAACTACAACATACATGGTGAAAAGAAGCCGTTCACTTAAATCAGAACATGGAATCCTTCCGAAGATTCCACTAATGAGCAAAGGAAAAGTGATATCTGAAGAACACAAAGATATAGTTAGAAGATTCTATGAGTCAGAAGAGGTTAGTCGTATGTGTCCTGGCCAAAAGGATTGCGTGAAAGTTATCAGTGCTGAAGGTGCAAAAACGATTGGTCCTCGGAAATTTAAGAGAGATGTTTGAACTTATAAAAATGATGAAAAGAATCCCAAAATAGGATTTTCCACATTTGCAAAATTACGGCCATCATATTATGTGCTTGCCGGTAGTGGTGGGACTCATTCTGTCTGTGTCTGCACATACCATCAAAATCCAAAATTGCAGCTGGCTGCATTGGGAGAAAGAGGTCTTTCATACAAGGATCTTATGGATTACAGTGTCTGCAGTACAGAAAGAGAGACTTGCATGATGCAACTTTGCAATGATTGCCCAAGAGAAGAGGGTGTCCTGGATTTTCTTGAGTTACTTGACAGTGTGAAATCAGCTCCAAATGAAATATCTTACAAGCAATGGGTGACTGTTGACCGTTGTACAATGGTTGATAAGGTGGAGCCACTTCATGAATACTTATCATCCCTAAGCATGAAAATATCCCGCATGGTTCGTCATCACTTTGTTGCTCAGCAACAATCACAGTACTTCAAGCAGTTGAAAGAAACACTACCACCTCAGAGCGAGGTAGTTATAGTAGGTGATTTCTCTGAGAATTATTCTTTCATTGTCCAGGATGCTGCCCAAGGGTTTCACTGGGACAATTCACAGTGTACAGTTCACCCTTTTGTCATCTATTATAGATCATCTGCAGACCAGGAACTTAGCCATTTTAGTGTCTGTTTCTTATCTGCATCACTAAAACACAACACTATAATGGTTTACTCATTCATATTGAAGCTTATGACATATGTTAAATTCAGATGCCCACAATTGAAGAAGGTGCACTATTTCTCAGATGGATGTGCTGGCCAATATAAGAACAGATACAACTTCACAAATCTCTGTTACCATGAAGAGGATTTTGGTCTGTCTTGTGAATGGCACTTCTTTGCTACATCCCATGGCAAAAATGCATGTGATGGGATTGGAGGAACAGTGAAAAGAGCTACTGCTCGTGCCAGTTTGCAGAGAACTACAGAGAGGCAAATTCTTACACCAGAACACCAGTTTTGTGAAGAAAACTTGAGCAAGAAGATAAATTTTTTCTTTGTAACTACAGCTGATTTGAAAGATGCAGAAGAACGGTTGGAACATCGATTCAAGGATAGTAGGGCTATTCCTGGAACTCAGAAATATCATAGATTTGTTCCCCTAAACAAGGAAGAACTGATGGTGTATCCCATTTCAAGTGGCATTGGAGAAAAGAAAAGAATAAGGAAAAGTCATTTTACTAATGAACCTGCAATGCTTGGTAACCTAAAATGTGTCAAACCAGGAGAGTATGTTGGCTGCATTTATGACATGCAAGTTTGGTATGGAATTGTGGAGGAATATTGTGAAGAGTTTGATGATTTCACTGTGAACTTTCTACATCTCTCTGGGTCATCAGGATCAAGTGCATATTATTATCCATCAAACAAGGATTCATGTGCAGTGCCAGGACATCATATATTAACTGTAATGAGTTGTCCTACCCTAAGAGGAGGCAGCAGAATTCAATACATTTTTCCACAAAAAGAAATTGATGAGAGCATCGAGCATGCAAAAATTGTATTAGGCTAGCACATGAATCCTCTAAGTAGGTCTTCCCCTTTCACTATTATAACTATTATTGCCAGTGTAGATTAGCAGTGAAATACAATTTTACATTTTTTGCCTTTGTTTTTATATCTATAAAAAAATGTAATTTTAATTTCTATAGGTCAAATTATGAGCTTAAGTGTGAAAAATAGGTAGAATTGACGCACAACTTATGAATATGGTGTTCACTTATATGTTAGTTACATGAAAAATACTAACATAAACAAACTTTTTTTTGCTGATTCTAATAGCCAATGCCTATGCCTTCATTTTTTACATTTAAAAAAAAAATTCTCATTTGATACCCCAGAGGTCAAATCGTGACCTCAAATTTTGGTTACAGTGTAACTTTTTTATTTTTCAACCTAGAGTTCTAAAACTTGCATATTTGGATTCCTTGTCGTTTTCTGATTCTAAATATATATACTATTATATAATTGTGACCATTATTACCCAAGTTATGGGTCGCCAAATGTTAGTGACCTCGCAAGTGACCTCAAGTTTCCCGAGGTCATATCTCTTGAACCGTTGGTCGGATTGACCTTATAATTTCAGAAATGGATTCAGGGCCCACAAACTCCCTATAAACCAAATTTCAGCAAAATCTGAGAGATGAGGGCCCACTACCAGGCCCACTACCAGGCCCACTACCAGGCCCACTACCAGGCCCACTACCAGGCCCACTACCAGGCCCACTACCAGGCTAGATTAATGTTCAGGATACAGATATATTATTTTATTTCTATAATAAAACTAAAACCATTTGTACTGCGGGAGAATAAATAAGACACAAATAATTAAAAATTATTGAGGAAGAATTAATTCATTAACCATAAAAGGACAATGTTACATATTGGTAACTTTTCAAATACACACATTCATAACTTAACCCTACAAGCAATTCTGGCATTAAAGGGTTAAAGAGTGGTATTTTCTGTTGTACTAAAGTCTTATTTACAGCTTACTGCGTTAAAGGTGTGCTATTGTCACATACAGGCACTCCCCGACTTACGACGGGGTTACGTTCCAACAAACCTGTCATAAGTCAAAATGGTCGTGTCAAAAATAACCACAATGGTAGTGATGTGCGTTAACATATACGTAGTTCAATCAAAGTAAAATAACAAAACACACACATTATACAAATAATAGTAGTAAATAAACTGATTGGAATTTGAATTTTTCATCGTCTATTATTTTATTTTATTTATTTAATACAACAGTCATTGTCGTAAGTCTGGATGGACGTAAGTTGGGTGGTCGTAACTCGGGGAGTATCTGTATTTTGTTTTTCTGGAACCATTTGTTTCATCTCTGCTACTTTAAAGCCATATTTTGACCTCTGGGTCCATTAGCCTCATTTCGTGGGGCAAATGGGCCTGGGTCTTATTTATGGTCTCATTCATTTACTGTTAAAGGTGTTTTAATTTCTTTTATATTGTGCACAGCCCCAGCAACAATCTACTTAATGGTGAAATAAAACTCGGAATTGTGCAGCGTGTCTTTTTGTAATCTTCCAATAATATAAAAAAACTGGGGTCAATAGCCCCACTTTATGATAGTCACCCTTTGAGAAGCAAGGGACTGGATGGTCATTGTTGACTAGATCCCTATTTAATTCTATCTTAATCTATCATTATCAGCTTTAAAAAGTTTGTGTATAGGCCATTATACATGTCAAAACACAATTTAAGTAATACTAACTTCCTGTATTTTTTTACTATAAACCTCTAATTTTGCCTCATTTCATGATCTAGACATCCTGAGAGCTAGATAGCTATAGGTGCTTGAATATAGGGAAGTATATAAAAGTGCTACACATGATATATACAGTGTGTGTGTGGTGTGTGTATATATATATATATATATATATATATATATATATATATAATATATTTTGCTTGTTAATGCATTATGTATTAGATATTTAAACAAAAATAAATATCCCCCATTTCATCTCTGCCACAAAACTCATCAGACAACTTTGATTAAACTGGCTATTGTTATGGGGGAACTTCCAATCCCCTTTATTAATGAATACAATATAAAAGTTATCAAAACAGTTGAACATTACTTAAAGTAATAGGTAATACATATATATGACTCCATATTATACAAGGATAACATCACAGTAATTAAAGTCCTACATATGTACATTACACAGTAAAATTTAGGTTAATCTATTTATTTGCTCCTTTGCAAAGTTTTCCATATCTTCTGTTAGGAAAATATACTGGATACGTGTTCCTCCTCTTAGTCCTGCCTGTACTGCTCCAAGGATATTGTTTGCTGGCACTGGGCAACTATCTTCTTTGGTTGGGAATGTATATGATGGGGCAATGCCTGAGGGATGCAGGAAATTGATAATATAATATTCATATTCAGCATCATAGTCTTTTACCAGCCCAAACCACAGTTCTTGTCCATAGGTATATACATCAAACAAAACACCCAACTTTCACTTCAGTGCATGCGTTTCCCTGAAGACTGCTGCCCTCTTCACTACCAGTCTGAGTGCCAATATCCTTCAGTAGGCTTTTGAGCTCTCTTTTGGCACTCTGAGAGAGGGGGGTAAACCATTAAGCTATCCATTGACATAAGTACAAATATATGAAGTTTTAGGGTACCTGCAATTGACTTGATTGAAGGGCTGAAGCACTGCTCTAATATCTCTTCAATCTCATTGATTTTCATTGATGACACATACAAAAATTTTATTAAAGACTTCATTTCATTGGAACAAAACTGGTACATGTCTTCAGCTGTTAAAATTTGTTTTTTGACATGTCTAAAGTTGTAGGCTTGCTTTTGCTGCTGCTCTCTTGACAGTACCTCCAATTCCATCACATGCATTTTTGCCATGCAATGTAGCAAAAAAAAAATGCCACTTAGCATCAATCCCAAAGTCAGCTCTGTGATGGCAAAGGTTCAAGAAATTGAATTTGTTCTTATACTGAGCAGCACATCCATCAGTAAAATAGTGAATTTTTGTCAGAGTTGGATGTTCTGCACGAATAACAGGTATTAGCTCTTGGAGAAAAGAGTACACCATCACTGTATTGTTTCGATGAATCTGAAATGAAGCAATAACTCTGATGGCAGATGGTATCAGATTGTTTCCAGTAAAACATAAATGGGTGTACTGTGCATTGAGAGTTTTCCCAATGAAATCCTTGTGCTGCATCCTGGACAATGAATGAATAGTTCTCTGCAAAATTTCCTCCTAAGCACCATTCATGCAATGGAAGGTTATTTTTTAAATTTTTAAAATATTGTGCTTGGTGTTTACTTGTAAAATGATGCCTTATGAGATTAGAAATGCTCTTAATGATTCTATGAAATCATATAAATTATCAACCTTTTCTGTCAGTGAACAGCAGTCCACTGTCACCCATTGCTTATAATGAATTTCTTCTGGTAGTCTCCATAGCATCTAATCCTTCGAACAAGGCCTTGACACCCTGTTTGCGTGGGCAGTTTTGGCACTTATGCATCATAAATCTTCATTGTTGATGTCACAAACTGAAGCAGCCATCAGCTGTGAATATTCTAGCTGTCTCACTCCAAGAGCTTGCAAGCTGCAGTTTGGGATTCTGATATGTACAGACACAAACTGAATGTGTACCACTGCTACCTGCGAGGATACACCAAGCAGGATGAAGACTGGCAAAACTACTAAATCCAATATGAGGATTATTTGAATCCTTAGTAAATTCTGCATTGAGCTCTCACAAATTACAAAGTATTAAACGCTTTTGCATCTTTATCTTTTCTCTTTCTTCATTGATTACAACCTTGCAGTCTTTCATTCCAGGACATTGACAGCTATATTCATCTAATTCATAAAAATTTCTCACTTTTACTTTTGTCTCATTTGTAATTACTTTGCCTTTACTCATTGATGGGATTTTGGGTAGTACTCCATGTTCACTTTTCAGACAGCAACTTTTTTTTACCATGTAAATTGATGTTCCAAAGAATGTTGGTTTTGCCTATTGTAAATGGTGACAGTGATAAAATTTGAAGTTTTAGCTTGCTGTTTTGTGTGGTGTTGAACTTATCCTTGAGCTTCCTCATGAGAAGTTCATACCTGCAATTTTTAGAAAACTTTTATTAAAAAGATTTCTAACTAGCTAGTTGTAAAATATAAAAATTTTAAACATATCCCTAAGTGGATAGTTTCATTGCGTTAATTGGTGATACCTTAACACTTTGGGTGCCACGTCACACGTATGTGTGTGCAAGTTATTTTTTCATTCTGGCGATGGCACACACATACGTGTGACACACATTTTTCAACTCCTGAGCGCAGCACACAAAGATATGTGACAGTATAGGGAAATTACTATGTTATTTGAAATCTGTGGGCTCTGAGGAAAATTTTGATATATTATACTTGGTCATTGGGGAAAAAATTTATTAAATATCCAGCATTCTGTTACAATTACTCAAATCAGTTTATAGTGAAATATATTTAGCATTTTTATGTTTTATTTGTATTATTATGTGCATGTATAATGCACAAAATAATACTATAATGATATAAGTAACTGCATCCAGGTTCCGGCACGTGGAGCCAGGTGGATGGTGGAACCCCTTTTTTTTTTTTTACTTACTTACTTCCGTTGTTTTTGGTTACAAAGACTTACATGAAAATACTTATTGTAATCTATTTAGGAAATAAACACAAATACATTTTTATATAAAAAAAATCCTTTTATTTGATTACAAAATACAAAGCCTTTTATGTGAATATAATTATTGTAATTTATTTATGAAAATCTCTAAAACATTCTAGACAAAAGAATGTTTCCCCAGGGCAAGAGCTGCAATACGTATGCACATTCTTAGCATGTTTCCTTGCTTCTTCTCTGCCTCTCTCTTTTGTGATTTTTTCATAACATTGTTTGCATCTTCTTCTGATCTTTTTTCCTTGAACATTTTTCTTTTCAAGAATTAAATGTGATGTAGACGCTGGTCTCCTTTGCCAGGGTAAAGTCTCTTCAAAATCCAGGAGTGCCAAAGTTATTTTCTCTTTGAATTCTTTCAGTTGCATCTTTTTGCCAGTTACTTTTTTATACACAATCCAAGCATTCACAACTGAGACTCCTAATAGAAGTACAATGGCAAGCTTGCGGTACCATTTTATACCCTTCCTAAGTGCCGTTTCATAGGATGCCATCTGGTCAGAAATGTCTATTCCGGTCTTCCCCTTATTGTATGCAATAATTCCTAAGGGCTTCTTTCCACTTTTCCTACGATTTCTTTGCCTTTCTTGTGTATTGGATGGGCCTGGTTCTTCAGTTTCCCTCTCTTCTCTCTCTCTAATTTCCACAAGTTCAGGACTGTGTTTTGTTGATAATAACCGGACATCTCTGGCATCTTTCCATTTCAATACAACTATTCCATTTTGTTCTTCCATTGCAATCATTTCCCCTTTTTTCAGGTCTGCACTCATTACCTCAGGTGGCATGTTGTTCTTTATTTTATAAAATATATAGTTATGTAAACATAAGATAATAATTTTAAGATTATAATTTTATAAATATTTATAATAGAATATGAAAAAAAGAGAAAATAATGAAAAAAAAATGTCACACACATGGTTGTGCCATGACCAGAAAGGCTAAATTTGTTACTTTTCACACACATGGGTGTGCCATGGGCTCATAAGGAGTGACTATTTAAAAAAATAAAAATGCATATATTTAAAAAAATTATTAGAATTTTTAAAAATTTCTTATGCATTTCTGTTTCTCTATTCATGCCTATTATTAATTCACACAAAAATAAAAATGGGCTGGTGGAAATTTTTGCGGATTTGGGCGTGGCACCCAAAGTGTTAAAGCTACTTTAGATAGGCCTAATCATATACATGGTATGTATAACAATATATATATTGTAGCTGGATTCTTCTTGCTACTACTTGTATTTGCCGGGAAGAATGAAGGATATGAGAGGCAGGCTATCTCTTTGTTGGGTATCTCTTCCAGGGGCCTCTCGTGTCCTCTTCTCTCCCTGTTGTTTGGGAGGTTGGCGTCTTGAAGAAAAAGCTGGTTGCTTTCAGAGTTTATTGAGTTCTTGGTTGGCTGGGGTAATTTTACAGAAGATTTTGTTATTGTATATATAGCTGAATTAATTAAAAATATATATAAATTTATGTACAATACTTATTTATAAAGATTATATATGATTCTTAAAATTACACAATGATAAAATATATACAATTTGGTAACACGCAAAATTGGTTTGTTGGTAACTAATATAAAAATAATATAAATGCGGAAAATTAACTGCCCGGCCCCACACTACTGCCCGGCCCCACACTACTGCCCACCCCGAGAAGCGGAGCACGTATATCAAAAGTAGAAATATTCAGGTCTTGATTTGAATCAGATCCTTCGTCCAGCTCGCGTTGATCCTCGGTCGGCCTCGTTTCCGGTTGTTGCGTTGTCCTGCGCGCTCGTCCTGAGGTCTGTATTTGCTACCTCCGAGGTGCGTCCTTCATTGTCCTTTTTCCTTGCGTGCTTTTTCTCCAATCCGATGTTGTCCGATTGTGCGCCCGGTACCAGTGTGGGACCTGAAGCTATATAAGCTGGTTTTAAACGATTAATTGAAATGGCTTCTGATGATCCGTTGGTTTTTTCTATTACGAAGTACTTATCGTGGTGTTCGAGAACACGGAAAGGTCCTTGATATGGTGCTTGAATGGTTTTCGAACGCGGTCGATGCGTACCCATAAGTGGCTTGATTTGTGGAGTTCTGATGGAATGAATGATTTGGGGGCTGAGTGAATGTTTCCTTGAGAGAGTTGGGCGAAATCGATTTGCGTCATTTTCTTGGCTAATTCGGAGATGAATTTTGAATTGGATTTTGACGACGAATTGGCGATCATTGGCCTCGGGCATAATAGGGTGGTTCCGGTGATGGTGGTGAACGGTGAATAACCCGATTCATTGGGGAGACTGCGTAAACCAAGGAGAACTATGGGTAAAGCAGGGAGCCAATCTTGTTTTCGAGCGATGATTGCTGTCTTAATGGTGTGATGAGATCTTTCAATTATTCCGTTGGTCTGAGGGCGATACGACAAAGTTCTTAGTCGGTGAAATCCGATGAGAGCTGAGAGTTCCCTAAAGAGTTCGGATTCGAATTGGGATCTGCGGTCCGTTATGACTTGCAGTGGTACACCAAATCTTGAAATCCATACATCGAGAAATGCGTGTGCTATTGATGTGGCTGTAGTATCAATCAGAGGATATGCTTCTATCCATCTTGTGGCACAATCGATGCAGGCTAGGAGATACCTATATGGGGAAGGATATGTTTGACTGGGCTCGAAATTTTGAGTACAAATCGCGTGATATTATAGTTCCTCTTTATAAATCATTAGTTAGACCCCATTTGGAGTACGCGGTCCAATTTTGGAATCTGCATATGCGCAAAGATATAGACAAAATCGAAAGAGTTCAAAGACGAGCAACTAAGATGATTCCGTCTCTTAGGTCAAAGTCGTACGAGGATAGACTTAGAGTTAAAATTGACTACACTTGAGACTAGGAGGTTAAGGGGTGATCTAATCCAGGTTTTCAAAATTATGAATGGGTTTGATAACGTAGATAGAGATAGCTTTTTCGAAATATCTCAATATAATAGGACTAGAAATAACGGGTGTAAGTTGACAAGTAGAAGGTTTGAGACAGCAGTTGCGAAAAACTTTTTTACGCATAGAATAGTAAATAGCTGGAATAGTTTGCCGGTAGAAGTAATTAGTAGCACGTCTATAAACATGTTTAAGAATCGATTGGACGCGCATGCTGATAGAAAGGGTATAGTTTAAGGTAGTAAAATTAAGGCTTTGTGGGGATAGATCCCACAGCTCAACACAAGTGTTGTGGGATATAGGGAGGCAGCGTCTTGGGTTAGGGGATACTCTCTGTCCTTACACACCCCACTTAAAGATTCCTCTGCCGAGCGGTGCCCCCCATAGTACTGTGAGGTATTGAAAAACTCATGATCTTCACTTGCCCCACAAACACCTTTAAATGGGAGACCCATAATGGGTGCACACACATTTCTACATTACTGTACAGTCTTTACAGCCACACCTACACTTTTCCTCATATGTGTATATATTGTAATGTATATGGTTGTAAATTTGACTTGGTCCGCAATCGATATGAACCGTGACTTGATGGATACCGTAATGAAATTGACTGGATTCTTTGGATCTGATATATTTGCATGTCCGTTATATAATAGATATAGAATGTAACATATTTGTGGATAGTAGTCTATTATGACTTGCTCCTCTGGACCGAGAGATTCTATCTTTAGTTTTAAACCGATAATTAATTATTTTTAAATTGATAATTATTTACTTTCATAAAAATTGGTCATTGCCAATTTACCAGCAGTTTTTAAATAAGTTTCTTATGTTCTTGTGGTTCGGAACCCACATAAAATTGTAGGTCCCCTCCGCCACCACGGAGGACATACACAATACACGATTACGAACATAGGTAGACCAGCCATGAGTGGATCCTAGGGTCTTTGTTGGTCTGAAACATTATAACATTATAACGATGTCGATATGTACCGTTTCAAATCTTGAACTTGGTAAATCGAAGGGGGTTATTTCTGATTTTGTATGGCAAGAAATTTTTGAGGATTGACATGATTCACAATTTCGGGACCAAGTTCGAATATCCTTATTCATTGAGGGCCAAAAGTATCTTGATTTAATGATACAAAGTGATTGCTTGATGCCTGGATGAGAAATATTATGAAATTGATTGAAGATGAAAGATCGATGCTGCTTGGGAACAAAAGGACGGGGATATGGCGTGGATGTATCGCAATATAAAGTTGTATTTTCTGGAAATGGGAACGGCTTGAGACGTGGGAGAAATTCTTGCGTTTCTTGATCTTTTTGTTGAGATTCCGCGATTGCTGATAAATCGAAAGCGTCGATATGTACTGCATTTACGTTGCGTGAAAGGCAGTCCACTACGACGTTTTCGGATCCACAGATATGTATTACATCGCATACGTATTCCGTGATGGCAGACCAATGATGTTGTTGTTGGTCTGTCTTGGCTCGTAAGGGACTCTTGTAGGCAGAAACCATCGGTTTGTGATCCGTGAAGAGTATTACTTGACGACCTTCTAAAAATTGATGGAAATGCAGGATGGCTAGGTATGCTGCGAGTAATTCTCTATCGTATGTGGCGTACGCTTGCTGAGTTGTAGTTAATTTCTTGGAAAAGAAGGCGATGGGAACTGGTTTGCTGTCGATTATTTGATGAAGAACTGCTCCAGCTGCTATTTGTGAGCAGTCCGTAACTAAATGAAGGATTGAGCTTGATGGAAGAGGATGACAAAGCGTAACGGCGTTCCGTAGTGCATCCTTGACATCTTGAAAGGCTCGAATTGCTTCGTCGTTCCACTATAGACTTTTGCTTTTGACTTGAGTTCTGACAATTTCACTTAAAGGTGAGACTAAATTGGCGTAACGGGGTATCATATGGCGATAGAATCCTGTCATTCCTAGGATCTTCTGAGGCTTTGGTAATCTTGCGGTTGGGGAATATCTTGAATTTCGGAGACTTTGTTTACAGGAGGACGAATGCCTGCTGGGGAAACTTCATGACCCAGAAATTCAATTTTGGATTGCTGAAATATGCATTTTTCTAAGGAAATTCTTAAATTGTGTTCTTGAAGGATCTTGAATACGCGTTCTAAGTCTTTCAAATGGTCAACTGCGTTATTTGAATGGACTGAAATATCGTCGAGATACACAAATACGCAGTCAACTCCTCTGAAAATTGTATCCATGAAGCATTGAAATGTTGCAGGGGTGTTTCTTAAACCAAATGGCATGTATAAATACTGAAATAAACCAAATTGAGTTGTTACAGCCATTTTCTCAATATCTTCTGGGTGGACTGGAATTTGGTGATATGCTCTGACTAGATCGATTTTGCTAAAGCATGATTTTCCATGCAGAGATGTTGACAGACTTCTTATATGAGGAAGTGGATATCTGTCTGGTTTCGTGACAGCGCTTAGGCTTCTATAATCACCACACGCCCGCCATTTGCCTGGTATCATCTTCGGAACGAGGTGTAAAGGTGAGGCCCATGGTGATTTTGAGGGTTCTATAATTCCATCTTGAAGTAAGTTGTTGAAAGTAGCCTTAGCTGAGGATAATTTATCAGGTGGAAGACATTGAGGGCTTGCAAACACTGGTGGTGCGCTGCCAGTGTCGATGGTATGCTTGACAGTGTTGGTGGAAACTTTCTGCATTTGAGCTGGTTTCAGTAGTGAGGAGTACTTGTCAAGCAGGTTCCTGATTTCTTGAGGTAATTTGTCAGTAGGGTTAATATTGATGAGGTGAAGGTCTTTGGATTGCACAGGTTTAGTAGAGGCTTGAAGAGTTGTTGCTCTATCCTTCAAAATGCCATGCTTGCAGTCCACAAGGATGTCATAATGGGATAGAAAATCGGCGCTGAGAAGTGGACTGGAGACTCGGGCGACGACGAATGTCCACCTGAATATTCTTCGTAATTTAGGAATTGATATGTCCAGTGTTACTTCTCCAAATATTTTGAGAGGCTGACCATTTGCAGTGGAAATCTTTACTGCGGTTGGGTGGAGTTGACAATCATTGACACAAGTTGGTGGTAAAATTGAGATGCTCGCTCCTGTGTCAATGATAAAATTGACCTTCAGACTTGCGATGCGAGCTGCGACTGAGATCAGCGGCAGGCCGGACGTCGCGTTAATCACAGCCTGCTTATCTAGTTTTCCGACGATTCTCTTGATGGTGAGGAAGATCTTGAATTTGGGCGTGATGAGGGGAGCAGCTTGGCATCATCTTTATTTGGCCACTTGCACCATGGCCTGCAGGTCCTTGCTTGGGGGCCATAATAAAGGTGCGAGCAGCACACCACCGGCTGCTGATTCTCGCTGAAGGATTTTAGGCCAATGGGGATATTCGTTCTTGGGCTTGTATTGGCTCGAGTTGACGTTGGTGCCGTGTAGCAGCTTTGTTGAGCAAACGGTATTAACTCATCGGCTAGTTTGCCGAGTTGAGTTAGCGTCAGCTCCTTTTGTGCTGCTACGACGGGCACTATTGAGGATGGGAGCGCCTGGATGAATTTATGCTTCACCAAATCATCGCTGACGCCCACCTTCAGTGCCGTTTGGTGGATATCTTGAAGGAATTGGGAGGGCTTTCCAGTGAGAGGAGTGTTGGAGATGAGTCGTTCGAAGAGTTCTGGCTTCGTCTTTTCGTAATGACTCACGATTTCTTCTTTTAAATCGGTGTACGACTTGTTGGAGAGAGTTGCTGCTGAAATTCGTGAGACGACTTCGGGGGGTAACGAGGCTAGAACATGGAAAAATTTGGTCTCTGGATGTTGTTCTGAAAATGTGGAATTGTGCCTCCATGATGGAGAACCATCCTGTGGCCGACGCTTCAGAGAACGTGAGTGGCTTGATGGTGACATGGTGCACTCCTGATTCAACAGATTCCATCTTGCGGGAATGTAATTCGGGTCTGCTGCTGCTTTGGTTCCGACCGGCTACTACAGGTGGGCGGTGAAGAGGCGTGGCTTCGGTTTGTTCCGCCCGGCGACTGAAGGATGCTGCTTCGGGTCACTCCAGGGGTCACCAATTGTAGCTGGATTCTTCTTGTTACTACTTGTATTTGCTGGGAAGAATGAAGGATACGAGAGGCAGGCTATCTCTTTGTTGGGTATCTCTTTTAGGGGC
This sequence comes from Bathynomus jamesi, assembly GCA_023014485.1. NCBI lineage: Eukaryota > Metazoa > Arthropoda > Malacostraca > Isopoda > Cirolanidae > Bathynomus > Bathynomus jamesi. The sequence continues at coordinate 154,909 of JAJOZX010006986.1, read as the reverse complement.
CTCTCGTGTCCTCTTCTCTCCCTGTCGTTTGGGAGGTTGGCGTCTTGAAGAAAAAGCCGGTTGCTTTCAGAGTTTATTGAGTTCTTGGTTGGCTGGGGTAATTTTACAGAAGATTTTGTTATTGTATATACAGCTGAATTAATTAAAAATATATATATAAATTTATGTAAATACTTATTTATAAAGATTATATATGATTCTTAAAATTACACAATGATAAAATATATACAATTTGGTAACGCACAAAATTGGTTTGTCGGTAACTAATATAAAAATATAAATGCGGAAAATTAACTGCGCGGCCCCACACTATAATATATAGGGCCTGTAGTACCTAAATTAATTTAAGTGATACTTATGTAATTCAGAATTCTTTTTGTCATAGCAGGAACTTGTTGATGGACCAGCTTCTGGAAGTTCTACTCCATATGCAGATTCTATACTTCTCTCTATTTTTTTCTGTTGTCTTCAAAAGTTTGGAGGTTCCTTGTTTTTGCTTTTGCTGATCTCATACCAACTGTAAGCAATATAAATATAAAGTGTTAGTTATACAAGTAAACTGTAATATTCATGGAATAAATAATCGTCAATTTATAATAAATATCATTCATTGCACAAATGTTTAGTTAATCATTATAGCATATATATATATTGTATGTATATATTTTTATTTGCATCAAAATAGCCTTAGTTGTTTTTATTGGACTTTCATCCAAGTAGGAAGTATATTGTCATGAAGTATGTCTTTCTTTGGAAAGCTGTCTAGATGCTTTGAAGGAGTCATTAATTGTGGATTGGAGAGACTTGAGTCAGATGAGGCACATGAATCTTCACTGATTTCCATTGGTGAAATGGCTTCCACTGCTGTTTGCTTAAGACCTGGTTCCTTTGATATTAATTTTAGACAATTTACAATAATAGGTCATCTTTTAATAGTCCAAGACTCCTAAGAATAATGTCCTTAACTTTCCTTACTTTTAAAAATTCTTTTTTTTCTTCAGAGGATCAGAGCAAAATTTCATATTCTGAGGCATTTCATAATAAGGTACTACACTATATTTATAACAGTATGACAGTATAGGACCTGTGGGCAAAAATAGTTGATGAATAACAGAAAAAACATGGAAGATGATGTTACTCAAATATACATAATACATTAACAAGCAAAAAAAATATATATATATATATACCATGTGTGGCACTTTTACATACTTCTCTATATTCAAGCACCTATAGCTGTCTAGATCATGAAATGAGGCAAAATTAGATGTTTATAGTAAAAAAAAATACAGGAAATTAGTATTACTTAAATTGTGTTTTGACATGTATAATGGCCTATACACACACCTTTTAAAGCTGATAATGATAGATAAATGATGGGGGAACATTTTTCTCATCAATGAATTTTTCTGAGATTCAGTATCTGAGAGGTCAAATGATGACCTCAAATATTCATTCATGAGTAAAATTTTTATTTTTCATCCTACATAAAAAACGGTCATTTTTGGAATCTACAGATCATTCTGATTCCAAAAATGTATACTTTTATAGGGCTATGACCAACAGGAGGAAAGTTATGGTAGTTTGAAAAATGTGAGGTCAATGCTTGACTTCAAAATGATGTCGCTCATAACTTTTGAACCATTGGTCAGATCAAGCTAAAAACATGGGAATCTTATTTTTTGGCCAAAATCTACCCCTGTACCAAGTTTCAGCAAAATTGGAGATGTGGTGGTGTTATTTTCCAGTTTTATTGGTTGCTCCGTCCTGGAATTACCCTATATTGTGTTCACTGGAATTCTTCATTGTTTATTTCTTAATTTATTTGGACAAGACAACATGTACAGTAGGGTGCCACTTATTTGGGGTGTTTTTCATTTTTTGGGAATTTCTATCAGGACGGGCGCATTTCTGGTGTCATTCCGTCTAAAAACATTGTGTAAAATATTTTTGAAATAAAATAATAATTAGAACTGCCTCAACGAGGTCAAAGTTTATACTTTTTGTCGAAAAGTACTCATGGCGTTCTGTTATCATGTCAGTTTTTGTTTCGATAGCTGCTGTAGTTTCTGAGTTGAAAAATGATAACAGACAGACAGACGGACGGTCAGAGTCGTTGGTTTAGTCTTCCGCACTGGTGTACAGAAGACTAAAATGAGGTATTATACAGGGTGTAACACGAGTTTATCCAAATATTGATACAGGCGAAAGAACATGTTATTCTAAGTAGAAAATGGGTTGGGACGAGTTTTGCCAATACTAACAGTGTTTCATTCTCTTTTTCAGTGAGTTCTGAAATGACGTGATGGCTTCGGCAACAAGATCTAAAACAGTAGTCTATCTCCTGGGGACCGTGGACCACAGCATCACAGGAAGCATGCTGCCTACGGGAAAGCAGGCGCTTCAGTACTTTTTCCACCTTCACCTTGATGTCAAGAAGCCAATCAAGGAAGCAGCCGCTGAGACAGTGACCGCAGTCAAGGAATTCTGGGAGCGGTCCCGTATTCCTACGCAGAAAGACCAACGCGCAAGGGACAAGGTTCTCCGAATGTACGAGAAGTGGTGGGCTCTGAACAAGAACTCGAAACGGCGCACTGTGACCCAAATCAGGAACGAGGCCGAGTTCCTCTCATCCCTTGACCGCCTCTTCGACATCGCACACGAACAGGCGATGTCGATGATCACAATCGAAGAGGACAGGGAGTTCCTGACGGGACAAAGGGCCGAGGTGCGGCGCGGCCGCATCTCCTCCACACGTGACATGACGCTGCACACTGAGGAGGAGCGTGCGAGGAGACAGGAAGCGGAAAGGAGCCGCCGGCAAGATGATGAAAGGGCGAACAGAGAGAGCTGAGAAGAACTCGTTGAACTGGCATCGAGCTCCAGCTCAGGTGCAAGCAGCCCGACTCGGTCACCGACACGGCGTCGTCGCCGAGAAGAAGAGGAAGAGCTCTCTCTCCCGGGCCCGTCCACGTCGAATGCAGAAGCATCTACGACCCCTTTACCACCCAAGCGGTTCCGCGCGTCGAAAAAGATGATCACCCCTGATCTCTCCGCAGCGATGGATCGGACGAAACTTACCGACCGAGAAGGTGTTTTTTTGCTGTCGGCGGCTGCGAGGAGCTTGGGCCACGACCCTGAGGAGCTGGTCTTGAACCGCGAATCCTCCCCCGCGACCGAGCAAAGTTCCGTGCTATGGCAGCAGCGGAAATGAAGGCAGCCTTCCATCCTACTGTGCCGCTGACCGTTCACTGGGACGGGAAAATCGTACCAGCGGCTGACGGAGGCCCTGCTGAAGATCGCCTTCCAGTTCTGGTGTCTGGGGAGAACGTCGACAAGCTTCTGGCTGTGCCCAGCCTCCCCAACGGCACCGGCCGCGCCATGGCGGAAGCCGTCCTCTCTTCCCTCGAGGATTGGGACATCAAGGGACGGATCTGTGCCCTCTCTTTTGACACCACCGCCTCAAACACAGGACTCTCAGGAGGAGCTTGCTATATCATTGAGCAGAAACTCGAGAAGACAGTGCTTCATTTGGCTTGCCGCCACCACATCCACGAATGGTGTGCGAGAAGGCATTCACGGCGTGCCTCGGTCCCTCTACTGGTCCTGACATCCTCCTGTTCAAACGATTCGCCGCCCAGTGGGACTTCATCGATCAAACCAAAGCGAAGCCCTTCGAGGATGGAACCATGCCGCAGCACCTGAAGGACGCCCGCGACGACCTGCTGATCGAATTCAGCCGCCTCCTCGATGGTCAACATCCACGTGATGACTACAGGGAACTTCTGGAGCTCTCTGTAATTGTGCTGGGTGGTCCGAACAAGTGGGGTGCCCGGTTCGCTCGTCCCGGCACCTTCCATTGCGCGCGCTGGATGGCAAAAGTCATCTATGCCATCAAACTGTTCCTGTTCCGGGAACAGTTTCAGATGTCGTCAGGCGAAGCGGCTGGAATCCGGCGATTCACCATCTTCGCCGTGTCCATCTACGTGATGGCCTGGTACAAAGCGCCGCTCCCGGCAACGGCCCCAGCTGCGGACCTCGCGCTGCTCAAGGCCCTCGTCTATTATCCGGACTCAGCGGTGGCCAAGGCGACGGCGACAGTCTTCGCCAGGCACCTATGGTACTTGAGCGAGCGCCTCGTCACCCTGGCCATCTTCGACGAGGGTATCGACTTGGTGACAAAGCGGGAGATGATTAAAGCGATGGAAGAAGAGGAAGGATCGGAGGATCCCCCGCGGCGTATCAATGTGGACCTGTCCACCGCCTCAATCGCCAACAATACATTGGCCAAGTTCACAACGACTACATCAAAGGAGTTCTTCAAGGTTCTGGACATCAGCACCGCCTTCCTGCTCAAGGATCCGGAGGAGTGGCGGACGGACCCAGCCTTCATCGCCGCATCCCGCCGAGTCCAGGCCCTTCAAGTTGTCAATGACTTCGCGGAGCGCGTGGTGGCGTTGATGCAGTCTTTCAACCTGGCCCTTACCAAGAGTGAAGACCAAAGGCAGTTCCTCTTACAAGTGGTCGAGAAGCACCGCTGTGACTTCCCAACTGCCCGCAAGTCCACCGTGACCTCTGCAAAGTAGGCAACAATGAGAGGGAGATGGGCGCCCATGATACCCCCCCCCCCTTGAGGGGCTAATACTCGAGTTGAGGGGACCTAGAGTTGAAAGTATGAAGTCCAGTTATATGTTTTAGGTCAAGATTAGTAGCTTGAACAAACTAGAAGTGATATTTTATTTGCTAGAGGCATAGAACATCATGATCTAAAATTTCTACTTTTCGAGAAAATATAAACTTTGACCGTATTGAGGCAGTTCTAAATATTGTTTTATTTCAAAAATATTTTACACGATATTTTTTTGCAAAATGGAACCAGAAACGCGCCCGTCCCGATAAAAATTCAAACTTTCGAAAATAAGTGTCACCCTAATGTACAGGCACCTAATGAATTCACATGCAATAGCTTAATTAAAGGTTTATAAGCCAAAGCTGCAAGAAAAAAGGGGTACACACTGGCAAGGATTGTCTGCCTAGGAGGAGCACTTGAGTTATGGATCCTTGGTACTGAACTTCAAAAAATACCTTCTGGCTTCAGTAATGGATAAGGTGACCAGACGTCCCCCATTATGACTGTCCCCCTAAAAACAATGACCAGTGGGGGACAATGTAATGTCCCCCATTCTGTCATATAGCTGTTTCTAAAAACTCTTAAATATGAAGAACCAAGAAAATGGCTATCATCGACTCATCATACGCTTGTCACAGTTGTGCAGTCTTCTGCCTGGGCTAGTCAGTCTAGTCTGTTAGTTTCTTTGATGTTCTTGCAAAGTGCACATTGTTTGTGTAAACCAGTTTTATTGAAGTGCTAACCCCCTTGTTTAAAATAATGACATCAAAGAGGAAATGCATTTTTACTAATGAGTTGGAAAAAGAATATCCCTTCCTAAAGAAAATGGAGTGAAAGTGATTTAAAGTATATAAAATGCTCTTATTTTTCAATTGCAAATAGTGGGAAATATGCTATATCTCGTCATTTAAACTCTAGTAAGCATAAGCAAGTAGATGCTTCTGCTTCATTGAGTATGCCTAAGTTTTTACAAAGTGAAGGATTTACTGATGAAAGAAAAAAATTGGCCTTAGCTGAAGGAATTTGGACTTATCATGCAGTCCAACACAATTTATCTTTTAGATCTACAGATTGTACATCAAAGCTGATAAAAAAGATGCTTCAGTAATACATTTTCATGTGCATGAACTAAAATGGAAGCAATCTTTCGTAATGTTTTGCAGCCTGATGTTTTACAATCGTTAAAAGATGACCTTTTACTCACAAAATTTGTAACCATTTATAGTAATTGCTCTAATCATGGCAGCATTAAAATATGCCCATTATTGGTGAGGTATTTTTTACTGACTGAAGGTATTAAGATAAAGGTTTTAGAGGTGAAAAATCAATCTGGAGAGAGAGTCGAATTAATATCCAATTACATACAAGAAACTAGAATTATATCAATTGACAGGCAAAATATTGGCATTGTGCTGACAACTCAAACTGCAACTTTGGAGGGCTGTCAAGAGGAAAAAAGTTTTCTTTAGGATGCAACAAAGTCTAGGAAGAAAATTAATTGTGTTAATTGTGTGGCTCATATCTTGAATAACTGCATAAAAACTGTTTCTGACTGCCTCCCAATTGATGTGGAAGTTATAATTGTAAAAATTTACTCTTACTTTTACATTTATACAGTGAGAGTGGAACAGCTAAAAGATATATGCAATGATCTTTGTATAGAGTACCAGAAATTATTAGGCTATAGCAAGACAAGGTGGTTAGCTTTGAAACCAGCTATCGAAAGGGTTCTAAAAATTTTTGTCCCAAGAAAAATGTCCTACTATTATCAGTTTTTTGAGAACCCTTTTGTGGAAGCATTTTTGTTTTTTGTGCATAGCCAGAGCTCAATATTCCATGATTGTACCTTAAAAATTGAATCCCTGAAAAGCTTCCCTGTCAGAAGTAGCCAGTATTTTGAAAGATTCAAAGTTAAAATTAACAAAGAAAAGCCAAATCATTTTTACCCCTGATGGTCTGCCAGATGTTAAAGGATTTAGACAATCTCTAAATGTAGGAATTTTCAAAATGGCAGTTTCTTCATTTTATGCAATCTGTATTGATTACACTGGCCAACAAAATGAAACTTTTTTCCCTTATCACAAACATGATCATACTTTTCTTAATGCATTTTTCGCGCTGATTCCGAATCTGGTTTTTTTGTTTTTCTAGCATGTATAGTTATATAGACACGCTGGTTTTGATATTTTTAAGTTTTTGATGTTGCTATAAGAAAATTTATGGATGTATAGATCACACTTAGGAATGCTAAACAACAAATACATCATATACCTTATTCAATGTACTGTACTTATAGATAAAGAATATATACATTATTTTATTAAAAGCGCTGAGTGTGATTTCCTTTTGTAAATTTGGCCTGGATTGTCACGATACAGCATCCAACAATGGTCCGCCATCATGCTTTCATTCCAATATCCTTGGTAGCGCTTCTCCATCATCTGAATATCTTGATGGAAGCGCTCTCCTTGCCGTCACTCACTGCACCAAGGTTTTCAGGAAAGAAATCTAAGTGGGAATGCAGGAAGTGAATTTTTAACGACATTTGACACACTATTTCTTTGAAGGCATCAAGGAGGTTCTTGACTCCATCCTTATACGCAGGTGACTTGTTGCTTCCAAGGAAGTTTTCACATATCCATTTGAACACCAGCCAAGCCTTCAATTCCAGCGGACTCAGGACTTTTTCAAATTCAGTGTCATTCAAAACCTCCCTTATTTGTGGCCCAACAAAAATTCCTTCCTTCAATTTTGCTGCAGTAACCTTCGGAAATTTCCTTGAAAGGTATTGGAACCCTTCAGAATTGACTTTACCCATTGCTTTAACAAAATTCTTCATTAAACCAAGTTTAATGTGAAGAGGTGGCAGATAGATCTTTTGGGGATCCACTAAAGGGACAGACTGGACATTGCTTATCCCTGGGACATATGTATACCTAAGTGGCCAGTCACTTTTGGTGTAATGTTCTATAGTGGCGTGACTGTCTCACAGGCAAAGGAAACAACAAAATTTTGTGAATCTTGACTGCATACCCATAAGCATTCCTATAACTTTTAGATCTCCCCAAACATTCCATTGATGACTTTCGTATTTGATTGCCTTAAGTAGTATATCCATATTGTCATATGTCTCTCTTAGATGAACGGAATGGGCAATGGGGATGGATGGCATTATATTACCATTATGCAAAAGAACTGCTTTCAGGCTTCTCTGCGACGAATCAATAAAGAGGTGCCACTCAGATGCCACATACGTCTGAGATATGGCTGTAAATAGTCCATTGATGTCATGGCAATAACAGAGAGGACCATCTACTGAAAAGAATGCTGTTAATTCAAAATTCCGCTTTCGGTAGTAACTAATACAAACATTGTTCTCAAGTAAATTGTTCTCCTTTAGTCTTGAGGTGAGAAGCTCTGATTTCTCTTTAGACAGCGATAAGTCTCTAACAAGATCATTCAACTATTCTTGAGTTAACTTTTTAGGCTCTAAATGTCTACCTTCAAAAGTGTACTCTGGTTCTGTAGATGGTCTGGAAATGCCAGTTGCACCTTCATCACTTTGCATGTCATCTATGATAGAATCTAGCCTATCACTTGGGGGAATTGGAATGGGCAATGTTTCATCATGTTTTACTGGTCTATGTGCTGAATCCAAGTTTGGATATACAATCTGGTGTTTGTTCTTGGCAGAAAACCCCATTAAGTTCACACTACAAAAATAACAGTCTTCATGATGATCTCGCGGCTCCCTCCATATCATGGGTATGGCAAATGGCATTGAAGCTTTCTTTTTGTTAAGCCAATCACGTAATCCATTTGAACAGCCAGAACAGATTTGATGTGGCGCCCATGGTTTATCTTGGTCAGCTAGATGGCAACCAAAGTATAGCTTGTATATTTTCTTAATGTCGGTTGTAATACTTCATCACTGTGTTTTAGTTGTCAACTGGCCGCATACGAAACAGAACTTGTCGGGGTCATTCTTACATTGTCGAGGCATGTTGACTGACCTGAGCAAACTATAAATTCAAAAAAAATGTACACCAACTTGACACAACAACTACTGATCTTGACACAACAAGTTCTTGGACTGGACTGATCTTTTGACACACAAAGCACGGTGTTGTTGCCTGAATCACAATGCTGCTAGACGTAAAAGCTCACACCTGAAATACATAAGATGTATAATTAAGATAATTGAAATAAATAAGATGAATAAACTAAAAAAAATACAAGTAAAATAAACACAATCAAATGTTGAAATATTAGTATTTTGCCTATTTAAAATGGTTAAATCTGTGGTTATATATATGCCTTCATCTTGAAAACTATGTGCTAGAAAAAATCTGAATGCAGTTTTGGAATCAGCGTGAAAAATGCTATCCAGCCACCACAAATTTTACTCTGATGAAAAATCTTTGTTGACCAGTGTTATTTGAATCAGTGGAGCCAGCATTTTAAAGTAGAAATTTTTGAATGGGTTCTCCTTCGTAACTTACTGTCCTGGACACAAATTTGAGAAAGCATGGAATTTATTTTTCTAGGAAAATCAGATTTTACTCTGAATGACACAACTTTTTGATGAAGTTACCCACGTGAAATATTTTGTGATGACAGAAAAATCAAAGAATGGAGCCAGAAGGAATTAGATGTTGATATAAAGTAGGTAGAAATTTTTACACATTTTGATAACCAAAATATCCCCTTTAAAAACCTTTCTAAGATAGTTGAATTTTGCTCGTACTTGCCTGGATCAAATGCACCAACAGAGTATTTTCTCTCTGAATGATTTTTGGACACTAGAAAAGAGTCTTAAATACAGAAATGTTAAAAGCAGCACTAATGACAAAATGCAACTACAATATGAATTGTTAAATTTTACGATTACCTAAAGGATCAAACACCACTCTTAAAACAAAAACTAATGCCAAGTACAATTAATTTTTTAAATAGGCGAGTAAACATTATATTAAAGCCTTTTCGCATCATATTTTTTAAAAATATTATTATTAGGCTAAATACTACATGCATGAGTTTTATAAAATGCAATTGCAAATTGCACTTCAAAAGGCTTCAATGCGTTCTCTCTCATAGAGCACCGCTAAAAGGCTTCATTAGACCTAGTGTCGGGTAACAAAAAATCTGGTCACCCTAGTAATGGACTATGATCTCAACTTTTCTCGTTCAACAAGGACTATCAGGGCTAAATATTGGATTAGGTTTTAACACTAGCTCCAGAGCTATTTCTAGCAAGATGCCCTATTAAACTGATTTTGGCACTTTTGCATTACCTATGTATAGTATCTGCTTATGTTTGACTTTATTAACACTTAACTAGAGGCTGCAAAAGCTGAGTGGCTAGAAAGTGAAAAAAGGCATCCCTCATTTTGCATTGGCATGTTTTGCATCTTTTTGTTTTTGTCATCAATGATTTAAGGAGCATTTTTGGTTTGTTTTATCTCACCCAACCATTTCAACCAGTCATTGTATTAGTCCTATCAGATCCTATCATGGCAAGTTTGGTTTATAATTCAGTGTCTTTGAGGGCCATGTATATATCTGTTGCAATAGTCAACCCCTTGCCATTACTTGGAGTCACATGTGAGAGGTAGAAATCACCTAAAATAGTATTCAGAAATTAGAGAATTTTTAAGATATTTCAGGGTTTATATCTATTTTCCAATTTCTATATCTAAAATAAAATTCATCTTAAATATTTTGAGTAATATATGTTACAAAATGCAAATTAAAATTCAAAATTTTAAATCTTACCAGGTTCTCTCACAATTATGTAGTGCTCTTCTAGCTCAGTTCTTCTGTAATATTTGCCATTCATTCAACTGTCACCATTGTTGTATCTTTGCGACCATCCACATAAATGGCACCCATCAATTCAAATAATTTACCCTCCTCTTCTTTTGGCTTTGATATTTTTCATGGTCTCTTCTCAGCTTGTTCCTGCAAATTCATAGTGCACATTTACTCAATTTTAAAGACAGTTATTTAAGCAAGCTCCATAGGTTTCGACTAACGATATTTAAATTTCAACACTTGTTTGAAACTTGTGCCTTTTTGTGAAATACTTGATTTGAATCAGATACTAATGTACAAGATAATTGGACTGTTACCTGTCAATTACGTTCACCTTATCAGTAGTAGTGATAATTCTATAATCCTCTAAAACTGTTGATGCAGCTGCTGCTCTGGCTCTGTCACTTGATACCTGGTAAGACTTTTATTTTATATCAAGGTAATATTCTAACAAGATGTTCATTGGGGACAGCAGTGTCCAAGATTTGGACTCTTAACTATTAGCAATGTTACATGGATTATAAATAATTGTTTCAAAGGTATTGTCAACAGAGCAACAAGAGTGTTCAAAGCATACTTGTATTTTAAACTACAGAATACCTGTCACACTGCTGAGTGAGGTTTGGTAGACTCTTCCTCTTTTGTTCTCCTGGATTCCTGTTGTTCACTGACACCAGCTGTTTCATCATGTGATTCCAGGCTGCCCTGACTTGACTGTTGAGATCATTGTCATGAATTGCTGCTGAGCTTGATGGAACATCTTGAAAAACTCTTCTGAGCTCTTCCCTGGGGATAATAAAATAAAATATGATCATGATACATAGTTTACCAAAGATGCCAAAATAAAATTTTATAATTTGTAGCACAATCATTTCAAGAAACCCAGATTTTTGGTGGCCATTAATCAAAAGTTTTTTAATTTATATAGATAAAACTTGCCAATTCTCTTCTTTTGCTTGCTCCTGCTGTACTCCTCTCCTTTTGATCTGATGTAAGGTGTTCCTTAAAACTAATGCATCATCCTATTCTAGCTGTTTTCTGGTCCTCATAGAAAGCATAGTTGTCTTCTGTCATTTTGAGTTGATACAAATGTTCCAAATATCTTCTCAAATTTGAGTCCCACAAAAGATGTCAAACAACTTGGAAGTTTTTTCAATGTAGGAAGAAAGATCACTCCGGAACTTGTCACCACATTTCTTTTTGGATATCTATCAAACCTACAAAATTACAAAAACTTTAATGTTGTGAATGCAAATTTCAATTATAAACTCTTAAGTTCTAGTCAAAACAGAATTTATTACTGATTATTCTTATGATTTGCAAATCACTGAATCACATGATTGTTAATAAAATTAGTCACAAACGAATAAGTGTAACTACAAAATTTATAAAAGTATGACACATTTTAAATTTTTATAAGGGACTGAAAATTTGAGTCTTACCTCGAAAATTCTTTGACTAGATCTGAATCTTGCTGGTGATGCTGGGGCGTGAAATTGAATAGACATTGCACCAAATCCAGTGTTCAATCAGACTTAGTGCAAGTGTATCAGCTGCTTGTCTGGTTGTCCAGTTCTCTTCTGCCATTACACATTGGATGACATCTCTACCAAGAGGAAGCTTTCCATTGGGGAGTGAGTCTGTTTGTTTGAAAATCTGTGACATCCATCAAGAATTTTAACTGTCACTGTGTCTTAACATCCTCCTATGCAGTATTTTTTAGCAATAAGGTTATCAAAATACATGTATTTATCAATTCTATAAATTCAACCTGAAAAGCCAAATATAAAATATAATTTCAAAAAAAAAAAAAAATTGGAGAAGGGGCCAGAAAATTGCATTTTCTGAGCAAAAATGATGAAATGTGGGGTTTTTGCTCTATTATTGAGCCTGCAGCCCTCTGCAAATGCTTTAATATGCTTGAGGTAAAAAATACATCATAAATAGAGTTGCACCGATACCAATATTTTGGCCGATACCGATACTTTTTAATTAATTGTTTTAAAATTGATTATTAATAAAAGTTCAAGTAAATGATATAATATCTATGAACAACTTTACAAAACTTTCATTTTTACTGAAAACTATTACTGTAATTTGAAATTGTATATTTATATGATACTGTATTACTGTATTGAATATTTGTAATCTTGTATAGGGGCCTATAGTTACATTTTATGATTTTTTGTTTTGTTAGTAAATGTAAACATTGCTAATTTTGATAAAATATATATTAAACAACTAAATAAGATATTACTGTATAATAATAAAAAATTTAATAATATATAAATAAGATAATTTCTTCAAAAAACAGTAATTCAAAGTATCGGTATCGGTTTTCAGAACAGTATCGGCTGATACCGATACTTTGTGAAAAGTGGCCGATACCGATACCGATACATCGGTGCAACTCTAATCATAAACAGTTTTTAAATTCTTTCTATCATGTCCAGAACCCGAGATAGGTCACTGGGTTCAAATTTTGGTCACACGCACATACAATTTGTACAAATTGGCTGGTAGCAGTCAGTTTTGTATGCAACCACCCAAAATTGGTTTTAAAGTTTAATCCTGGACAAAAGACAACTATCTAGATCCCCTCAATTTTGATCCTGGCACTTTTGATTTTTTCACTCCACCCTACCATAGGCTGTGGTGAACTGATAGCATGGCCACTCGAATTACCTTACTATTTTTATCTATGGGGGTATGTTAAAACTTTAACTTTTGTATCATGACAAACCCAGTAGTCTGGCAGAACTATATCAAAGAAACAAGTTGCTGGATGCATTCCACAAGAGCAACTTGCTAATGATCTAATGGAGTTTGAGCATTGGATACACATTGTAGCAACAAATGGTCATTTGTGAATGTGTTCTAAACTTGGACAGTTTGGGAATATAAGCAACTATGTATACTGAATATGTAGTGATTAATAAGAAACATTACCGTAATTATTTTTTGCCCCAATAATTTTTGGATATGTTGTATATTTAAGAGGATATGTGAAAAGATAATTTGTTACATTATTCAATAACTTTTAAGCTTGTTTTAAATAAAACTACTTTTCATCAGCATTTAAAAAGAAAAAAAAATTATGATCTTGGTGGAAATTAGAAATTTGTAAAGTAAAATAACATTTTAGAATATAATTTTATGCAGTCGAGTCTTGATTATCTAAGATGGTGATTAACTGAGCTGGTTGTGAGTGACTCTCTCCAAAATCTACTGCATCCAAGCTGATTCGAGCACCAGGGTGACTGAGTAAGTAGTCCATGTGTCCAACTTCAAGTGATGTTCTCATTAAACATGCTGCATTCTGATTGGCTCATTTATTTCTCATTTTTGTGCCACTTTGAGTTGGATGCCATCTTGTCCTATGCTGTGTTTATTTTAAATTGTAATACAGTAATTATAATTATAAATAATCATAACTTCAGAAAGAAACTGTAGCTCAATCATTGAAGGAAAAGCTAGCTGCTTTAGACTAGCTTAAGAAAGGTGAAACTGCAGTGAAGATTGGTGTTGGTTCCAACATGCTTTCAAGTTTAACCGTGTTGATGTGGTTTTTGAACAGCTGAGATTAATATGTCCCAAGATGCCTATGAAACCACTTACTTTGGATAATCAAGACTTTACTTTTAAATGCAGTGACTCCATATAAGTTTCAGTTCATTCACTCTCCACACTCCAGCTTTAGAGGTATTGATAGCTACTGGAATTTGCATGTCTAATATAGCGGTAATAGTTCTAAAATAATTTGGTCATTGAAAGGATATGAGGGTAGTTTAGTTTTATTACTGCAGTTTTGACTGATTATTCACATTAATTCCCTCAATTTATTAAAAGTCAGAAATGCATTGAAATTTTATTTGTAGAATAAGTCCTGTATAGGGCCTACACCAATTAATTTAGTTTCATTACAATATATCCTCATTGTATACTCTAAAACTGCCTTTGACAAGCAAATATTGGCCTACTTTAGCAATTAGAATATTGCATGTTATTAGTTAAAATGGTGTCACAAACTGTTACTGTTAGTACTTTGCGTGGGTGGGTTAAACTTGCCCAATTCACTTTTGGACTGTGGTTAAACTTGGTTACAAATCATTCCATTGATTTACATTAATGAAATTGTTTACGAAACTAATGTTTGAGATTTATTGTTTAATGTCAAATAAAATAAAGTAAATTAGCTATCTTTAAGAATCCTTTAATATACTTTAAGTTTACTGTTACTGAAAATGATTGGATATATATATATAGTTAAGATTATACTTTCTGCATCACAATTTACAGGTTATTTCAAGTATTTTAGACTAGACACCAAGCTATATAAGCAACAATAAATACTGGGGAAAATGTCCACTCACCCACCTCCAAAGCGGAAAGAGATTTACAAGTATGTTGCCCCTTGGACTCTTTACAGCATGAATTGGTCTGTCAGACCTGATAAGAGGTTCAGGTAAGAATGTAGCTCTCTTGTTTTCTCATTGTGATAAGACAGCAAAATGTTAATTACTAGGTGAGACTGCAAAAAGTAGTTAAAAGATCCTTATAAATAGCCCTTAGCTCTAATTTCCATACATAAATGAAGTGTTTTTGGAAAAATGGCATACATTATTACAGGTGGATAAAGTACTTTCATTTATTACTTAAGTTAAAATACAAGTAATCTTTAAAAAAAATGTACTTAAGTACCTACTTTTGATAATGTGTACTTTTACTAAAGTTGAAGTACAAAAGTAAGTGTTTTATGTACTTTCTCAAAAATGAAATAAAATGCATTACAAATATATAATAATATAAAATAAATATCATTATGGCAAACTGACTTCATTAGGATACAGAATTAGGATTATTATAAGTAGGAATTATTATATTAAGAACTATAATTTATCTAATAATTTATTATAAGTAGTATGCATTATGTACAAAATTTCTTAGTTTCAACAGCTGATTTTAAAAGTTTTTGCAATCTATCCTGGCTCTTTTTGGACTAAAAATTAGTCCAGCAAAACTGAACAGTCATTCACAGGCTGCAGATGCAGGAAGTGGTGTATTTAGCCATATGGATATGTCCATAAGTGATGGAAATGACTTCAACATATCTATATGGTTGTTAATTCCCCCTCTTAATACCTGACATTGAAAGTGGGTTTTTCCAGAGTTTTTTTTACCAATTTTGAGTGAAATTGTCAAGCATACAGCCATTTTGTTTGTACTTCTCAGATTTTTGCAACATTGTACTAAGCTAAGTAAAAAAATTTCTGAAGATTGTACTTAAGTTAGAGTAAAAGTATTAAAAAAATGTACTTTCTAAAAAGTACATTCTTGAAAAAGCTACTTAAGTACAGGTACTTAAGTATATCTACTTCACTACTACCAACCTCTGCATTATTGAAGCTAATGTACTAAATATCTACCAACTAAAATGTAGGCCAAATTTGAGCTGTGGTAATGTAAAGGGTATTGTACCATGTAGTTACTAGTGTAACTACTTTACTTGAAAAAGTAAAAAAAGTGAATTTTTAAAATTGTAAAATTGTAAAATATCAAGGTGTCACACAAAAGTTTGTACAATGCAAAATTAACCCCTACTACTCATAGGATTTGACCCCAGTACATCCAAGTACTAGTAACTTAGTGGGTTCCAACAATTCTGGTAAGGATTAATATATTGCAAAATTTTTGAAGTGTAATTACAGTAATTCCTCCTAATTCAGAACATTTTGGTAGTTCCAGAATCTAATAATTCATAACATCTGAATTAAAAGAAATATTCTGAAAAGTAACCAGCTAATTCTACTCAATTTTGAATTGAATTGAACTTGTACATTAAAGTTTTTGATAAACAGTGTTTCTCAAACACGCATTTATTTCTATACATAGAAAGAGGAAGGTTATTCAAGACCTTTTTAAATATAAAAGTTTGAGGCTATCTTCTTAAGTTTAGTTGAAGTTGTTAATCAGTTTGACTCCCCAGGGTATAAGAAATTAATGGAAATAATGTACAATTATTAAACATTTTAACTGCTCATTATTTGTGCAAGTTTTACGAGTCACCAGTTTTTAAACGCTTGTTTACTAATATTGTTTTGGAGTTTTGTCATGTTTTGTTAACTGTTTATGTTTTAAAGGGACTTCTAAGTTGGTGAGTTAATTGAAATGTACTTCCATGTTGTGTTTGGTTAAATGAGTTTGTACCGTATTCAAACCTCTCACCACTTCAGACTAATCAATACCCATAGTTTTGGTAGAGTAAATGTTACTCCACAAGTGGATCTGGAGTGCTTGGGGTTTTGAATCTTATAGGTACTGCTTTCATGTTTGGTCTCTGGACAAGGGAGGCCATGAGACCCTTGTGGAGTAGTTTGGCCCAAGGTAGGCCATAAAAACCTTTGTTGGTTAGAAATCTGAATAATATCTCTCTCCAGATTTGAAGTATGTGCCACTGTCTAACCATATAATTTTTGGCATAAAATTATGTGCACAGAACCAGAGTGCAGCAATAAAAGCCTTTACTCTGATCCTTTATGATGTTCAGACAGGTTGCATGTGCCACAAACACAGAGTGAAATGAGAAATCATCACGCGGAACCTTTGTAAGGTATATACAATGATACATATATATACATTATAACTGCAAACACGCAGTATAATTAACGTAAAGAACGACGCTTTGTATAGGAGACTTATCCGCGCAAGATGAGAGCAAAAGAACGAAACAATTGAAAAAAATGAGGTACCCACCCGGGTTTCTGCGCGTATGTAGAGGAATTACGAGCATTTGTTTGGGTGAGGCCTATGGTGTAGTGGTTATCATGTCTGACCAGCAATCGGAAGATCCTGGGTTTGATTCCCGGGTGGGTACCTCATTTTTCCAATTGTTTCGTTCTTTCGCTCTCATCTTGCGCGGATAAGTCTCCTATACAAAGCGTCGTTCTTTTTATATATATATATATATATATATATATATATATATATATATATATATAAGCAAACAACCACAAGGAAAAGGAAACACAAAGTCCGAGTGCTTTCGTGATATATTCACATTATCAAGGAGGAACAGAAAATATATATTATATAATATATATAGTATATATATATATTATATATATATATATACAGGGTGGGCCGTAAGTTTCCATACATAGGAAAATTTAAACGTTTGTTTTTATGTTTCAGATACCCTAAGAATATGCGTTTGTAAGATCTTGTTTACTGATGAAGCAAATTTTTACGTCAATGGAGAGGTTAATCGGCAAAACATACGTTATTGGAGTAATGCTAACCCTAACTGGCTGAGTCCGATGAAGATGCAAGGTGCCGGTAAAGTGATGGTGTGGGCTGGGATATGGGGTGACAGAATTATTGGACCAATTTTTGTCAGTGGAAATCTTAATGCCGAAAGGTATCTTAACATGTTGCAAGAAGAGATTTTCCCATCCCTGCTAAACGAGGAAGGTAACTTCCCAGTTTACTTCCAGCAAGATGGAGCTCCACCTCATTATGGTCTTCACGTGCGTCGGTATTTGGATCAGCAGTTTCCGGATGCTTGGATTGGTTGGCGTGGTCCTGTGGAGTGGCCTCCCAGATCCCCAGATCTCACCCCCCTTGATTTCTATCTTTGGGGGCACTTGAAGGCCATGGTGTATCAGGAAAAGATACGAGACATAAATCATCTAAAGGAACGTATCACCAACGCCATTACAAGCATAACGTCAACTGTGCTAATGCGTGTTCATCAACAGTGGGGAACACGTATTGAAATGTGTTCAAAACAATGGCAACCATGTAGAGCATATTATATAAATAAAAATGGTTGTCCATAAAAAAATGTTTATTTTTCCTATGTATGGAAACTTAGGGCCCACCCTGTATATATATATATATATATATATATATATATATATATATATATATATATATATATATATATATATATATATATATATATACATGTGTGGCATGCGGGAGGTGCCCCCTCGGGGCATTGGTTTCTGCGCGTATGTAGGAGAATTACAACTTCTGATGGAGTGAGGCCCATGGTGGTGTAGTGGTTATCATATCTGACCGGCAATCGGAAGATCCCGGGTGGTTACCTCATTTTTTCATTTGTTCGTTCTCCCTTCTCATCTTGCGCGGAATGTTCTTCTATACAAGCGTCATTCTTTACGTTAATTATACTGTGCGTTGTTTGCAGTTGAAATGTATATGTGGGAGGTGCCCCCTCGGGGCATTGGTTTCTGCGCGTATGTAGGAGAATTACGACTTCTGATCATGTGAGGCCCATGGTGTAGTGGTTATCATATCTGACCGGCAATCGGAAGATCCTGGGTTCGATTCCCGGGTGGTTACCTCATTTTTTCATTTGTTCGTTCTCCCTCCTCATCTTGCGCGGAATGTTCTTCTATACAAGCATCATTCTTTACGTTAATTATACTGTGCGTTGTTTGCAGTTGAAATGTGTATGTATATATATATATATATATATATATGTGTGTGTGTTTGTGTGTAATATATTTTTTGTAGGGTTTTATTTTTGAATTTTGTGTTAACCAATTTGCTTGAGCAAAGATTGTCAAATGTTGCATTTGAGACCCTTATATCAAGCCTGGTCTGTTTTATGCCGATATGTGAAGTAGGACTTGGAAATGGGTTGGGCCGATATGTGAAGTAGGACTTGGAAATGGGTTGGGCCGATATGTGAAGTAGGACTTGGAAATGGGTTGGGCCGATATGTGAAGTAGGACTTGGAAATGGGTTGGGCCAATATGTGAAGTAGGACTTGGAAATGGGCCGATATGTGAAGTAGGACTTGGGTTGGGCCGATATGTGAAGTAGGACTTGGGTTGGGCCGATATGTGAAGTAGGACTTGGGTTGGGCCGATATGTGAAGTAGGACTTGGGTTGGGCCGATATGTGAAGTAGGACTTGGGTTGGGCCGATATGTGAAGTAGGACTTGGGTTGGGCCGATATGTGAAGTAGGACTGGGTTGGGCCGATATGTGAAGTAGGACTTGGGTTGGGCCGATATGTGAAGTAGGATTAGAATGTATTAGGTTGGTGTAGGTTTGACATCTTGCAATTGCTTTAGGTCTGCAAGATGTTGAAGTTCTGAGTTTAATTTTGTGATGTTAAAGCATCTTGTGAGTGAGTTAAATTGCTGAAATAAATTTTATAATGTACACCACAGGTTCAATTAAAAATTTACAAGTGTTTCTAGTTAGGATAGGCCTTGTGTGTAAAGAGTAAGGCCTACTTTGAGAGGTAGGCTTCTAGTATGTTTAAATTGTAGTGTTTGAAGTAGGCCTTTAGTGTATGAGTATATTAGGCCAATTAATTAAGGTAAAATAAGGTGGGCATTAGAGTGGCTGTATAAACATAATCTTCAAAAAGTTAAGTTTGGAACCTATAATTTTGTTTCTATTCCATAAAAAACTCTGAATACCAATTTGTATACAAATTGAAAATATTTTAGAGGTGCTGCAAGAGTCTACAAGATTTTAGCTTAGTATTTTTTGAGTTCCGCTCCAGGTCCCCCTCACCTGTAAGGGTGAATATTTCTTCTCAATGGAGGGGGTTTCATTGGTGCCAACAACTCTCTATCACCTTGTTGAACTTTGGAGACCTTCAACTAATGTTTTCTTTCTTGCATCTGGGAATGTTTTACGATGTTCCTCAATGATCTGAAGCAAAAACTGTCTTCCTCATTTCTCATTCCTGTCAATCCTTTACTACCTATAGTTTCACAATCCATCATCCATATTCGCAGATTCGTTGTTTTTTGAAAAAATATGAAAAAAAATGATTGAAATTGACGAAATTCAACTGTTTACCAATGTTTAACGTATTATATTTTGCTGAAAAATGAGTAGAATTTGATTGATTAATCTGTTTAATAACATAATACAGTAAAATGTTTTCTCATTGAAACGTTATAATCTACCTTGAATTTTGTCATTTGTATTTCGTTGTTATTCCAGAATGAATTAACAAATTTCAAGCTATTCCTGTATCAATGCTACTCCCCTTTCTGCTATATCATTGACAACCTTCATGCTTTTAAGAATCTTGGAAGCATTTTGATAATCTGGAATCTGTTCACATTAACCCTAGAACACTAACGTCATGTTCCAGTTACACCATCACTAATGTCGGGTAAAAAAATACCCGAAATTGAAAAATGAAAAAAAAATAGTTCCAATCAAAATTTATTAAATAACTAAAAATGCATGAAAAGTTTAAGTAATATGCTATGCTATCCCCCCTGTAAAACTTTAAAAGATAGTAGTAGTGAGCAGTGAGGGGGTACTAAAAAATATTGGAATTTCTTTGGCAAAAACAAAACTTATTAAGTCCCTGAGCGTAAAGATGGCTACAACTGAAGACTTGTCCTTGCTGTCACACACCCCAAGACATGTGAGCATCACCCCAGAGACGCACATCCTTGCAGCATCACCATATACTGTAGAGGAGATAAGACAAAAAGGGGCATTTATTGAGAAGCGTAAATGTTATGGTTGGCAATATGCATTTTTTTTTACTGTTTCAGTCCGCCTGCAAACAAACAGTAAATGTTAATTATCCATTATTAGTTTCATAACTAAGGATGGCAGGCAAAAACAAAGAATTATAACTTACTTATGCATCACAGGCAGTCAATACAGGCAGTGTAGTAGTGCCGGGCGCACACGGCTCGGCCACAGAGATGGCATTTATGTTTGGTTTTGCGGTCGGACCCTTTGGGGCACTCCACACACCTCACCATGGGCCCAGTCGCATCTGCTACCACAGAACCAGACGTGTTGGCAGCAGCAGTAGGGGTTGGGAGGTCACACACTGAACATAAGGCATTCCTGAGTGGTCTTGATAGGGATGGGGAAATGTCTCCTTTGAGGTGTCACTCCTCCCCTCTTCCTGGTTGTTTGACAGTGGATGATCCACGCGTTGATGACAGAAGCATTGATCATCCCGTAAAACATACACAGTGGCCACCTCTTGGTTTTGCGACCACAGGAGTACTGTGCACACATTTGATCAAATGTGTCCATTCCTCCTTTTGTGCTGTTGTAGAATTCAATAACTTCTGGCTTCCCAGTGGTCCCTACGGTTGGCTGGGAGTGCATGGAGGAGAGGAGCATCACAATCTTCTTCTTGGTGGAAGTAGAAGGGAGGTATGACACCAAAGTTAGGTCCTTGGTGTGCAGGAATGCAGTAGAGCCTGGCGTCCTACCTTCCTTCGTGACCATCTCCCTCGGTATTTCTTTCTTGTTCCCCTTGATGGTCCATACGATCATCATTCCACAGTTGAGGAGGAGGTCAGCAGCAAGGGGCACAGAGGTGAACCAGTTGTCCGTGGTCACGTTCCTGTTGGTGTGGTGGGGGGAAAACATCACTGTTGATGAGCAGCTGCTTGGCTTCAGGGCAGGTGCTCATTCCGGATGTACATCCCCAATAAACCAGCAAAGTATGGACTCAAGTTAGTGCTTGCAAATGAAGTCAATAGTAAGTACCTTCTAGCAGGCATTCCATACTTGGGGAAACAAGCCACCCTACCACAGCAGAACCTACAACTTGGACACTACTTCACCAAAGAACTGACGAAGGAGTCCCCAGGCACACAATATTTTCTGCAATTAGCAATAAAAATGTCCCAGATGTGCCTGATGGGAGCAAACTTGTCACTAGCTTGCCTCATAATCGTTGAAGCGAAGGCAGGCAAGTAGGAACGCAAACCTGCCCTCCGACAAGGCAGCATGGTATATTGCAGGGCCCCAACTTGGATTCCACATCTCCTTAGTTGTGAGATGGTTGTCTCTCTGAGCGCCACTGAAGATGAGGACCCCCAGCAATGCTCGTACCTCCGCTGCAGAAGTCCTCTTCAGTGTTGCCATCTTCCTTGTGTACTTTGCTGCCTCTATATCAATCTTCTTGTTGGTGCATTCCACAATCGCTAGAATTATCTGCTCCTCAAAGAACAGTGAAAAGCACTTCTCAGTGGTGTCAGCACCTGATGCATCCTGTGTTGGCCCTGGTGTAAAGGCAGGCATAATGTTTCTTGCTGGTGTTCTTGTGGTTGCTGGTAACTGAGGCCGACAACTCCACCTGAAACCAGCAGTACTGCTGGTTGCAAAGTTGATCACAGGGGAGTCATCCTCGTCACGGCGCCGGCGCCGCCCCCTTCCACTAGAACAGTGATGGCGAACCTTTTTATCCAAGTGTGTCACTTGATTACATGCATTTTAAATTTAACTACAAAATCATAGATAGCTGACTTATTAATCGAAAGTACTAGGGCGTAGAAGATTTATTGCAGTTTTTCATCAGAATACCAAACATTTTCAACATCCATCGTGTGTCACCTGAAACCCTGCGGCGTGTCACTGCTGACATGCGTGTCGTGGCATAGGTTCGCCATCACTGCACTAGAAGGAGGTGCAGCACGGGCAGCAGCAGGCATGGAGGGAGGCACAAAAGAGGCAGGTACAGGAGGAGGCACAGGTGAGGCAGGAGGAGAAACAGAAGGCAAATGAGAGGCCACAGATGAGGTGTCAGGTCCTGGGGTGGGTGGAGAGGCAGCAGATGTGGCCACAGGTCCAGGTGTGGCCACGTGGCTGGTGGTAGGCCTAGCACGCCGCGGTTGCTTAGCCCAGCGGTGTGATGACCTGGGCTCATCTATATCACTACTCTCTTCACTTGGTTCCTGGACATAATCCTCAAGATCGCTGTTGTAAAGTACTTCTCCCTCAATTACGTCCTCGATCTCATCGTCACTGCTTTCCATTAATTTCTCCTCAATCTCTTCCTGAGTGAAGGATTTCACTCTGAGCCATTTTTAAATATAATTATTATTAATTTCACAATGAAAATGCATAAACACACCCTGAAACACAAAAAAAGATATATGGTATACACTATCACTAACCCTGGGTAATATTTACCCAGGGTATTGTTTGTACGTTATCACTAACCCCGGGTAAAATCTACCCAAACCCACGTTTACAGAAAAACCAGGGTCGGGAGCGGAGTCATGCACCCTGCCTGTACGACGTCTGTGAGGGAACTGAAGGTATACTGGGTCCCGCACGTCTACACAGAGAGAGAGAGAGAGAGTTACAAGGAGTTACAAGGAAAAGAAGTACCTCAAAAGGCCTTGCGGCCCATACCGAGGAGGTACCAATGGCAACGGGTGCCAGGGAAAATTTTGTCTTTCAACTATCCTAGCAGTAGTAGAAAACTGGATAGAAAAGTAGAAGGCTCTCTCCCCACCCTCCGCTCCCTCCCTGCCAGAGGCAGGTACGGAAAAAGGTTGAAGAAAATACCTTGACCCTGGAAAAGTAGCCAAGGAAATTTTACAGGAAAGTGGAGAATATATAAATAGCTCTATATTTAGCTTGCTCACAGAGACCGAGCAAGTGACCTCCTGCAGAGTTTTCTGAGGTTTTAATCTTAAACTATGAGTGTGTTCAGTACTTTGTCCAGCCTATTTTCAAACAGATTTACACTCTGACTGGAAACAACCCCTGAGGGAAGTTGGTTCCAGATATCAACTATTTTATAGGAAAAGAAACTTCCGCAGACTGAGGTCCTAAATGTCTTTACACACTCAAATAGTGTGCAAGATTTCGTCTAACCTTTTCTTGAACTGATCCACAGAGGAACTGTTCACAACTTCCGAAGGTAACCTGTTCCATGTGTCACAGATCTTATACGTAACGTAATTCCCACACACACTAGTCCTAAACCGTTTCAAATCCAACTTCGAACCATTGTTGCGAGTTGGGTTATAATTTAAACTAAACATACTTCTAAAATCGACATCGTTGAACCCTCGTAAGAGCTTGAAAACCTCGATCAGTTGACCGCGCAGCCTCCGAGTTTCAAGCGAAAACAAGTTCAGGGCGCGTAACCGTCGATTGTAGCCCATATGCCTAATGGAAGGGATCAACTTTGTGGCCCTCGCCTGCACTCGCTCCAGCCTCTCAATATCTTTCCTGAGGGTGGGCGACCAGAACTGCACAGCATACTCCAGGTACGGCCGAACAAGGGAATTGTACAGTGAGAGCACAATCACCTTGTTCCGAAACTGAAATTGCCTCCTGATATAACCTAATAGTTTCTGGGCTTTCTTTTCCACCTCTACACACTGTTTCGTAAACTTAAGGTCGCTGCTAATTAGCACACCCAAGTCCTTTTCTAAATCAGTCACCTCGATATTACTGCCCAACATCGAGTAGTCCGACTTGGGATTGGCGTAGCCAATGTGCATCACTTTGCATTTACCCAAGTTAAACGGCATTTGCCATTTTTCGGACCACTCTCCTATCCTACCTAGGAGAGAGAGAGAGAGAGAGAGAGAGTTACAAGGAGTTACAAGGAAAAGAAGTACCTCAAAAGGCTTTGCGGCCCATACCGAGGAGGTACCAATGGCAACGGGTGCCAGGGAAAATTTTGTCTTTCAACTATGCTAGCAGTAGTAGAAAACTGGATAGAAAAGTAGAAGGCTCTCTCCCAACCCTCCGCTCCCTCCCTGCCAGAGGCAGGTACGGAAAAAGGTTGAAGAAAATACCTTGACCCTGGAAAAGTAGCCAAGGAAATTTTACAGGAAAGTGGAGAATATATAAATAGCTCTATATTTAGCTTGCTCACAGAGACCGAGCAAGCGAACTCCTGCAGTTGGTTCCAGATATTAACTATTTTATAGGAAAAGAAATTTCCGCAGACTGAGGTCCTAAATGTCTTTACACACTCAAATAGTGTGCAAGATTTCGTCTAACCTTTTCTTGAACTGATCCACAGAGGAACTGTTCACAACTTCCGAAGGTAACCTGTTCCATGTGTCACAGATCTTATACGTAACGTAATTCCCACACACACTAGTCCTAAACCGTTTCAAATCCAACTTCCAACCATTGTTGCGAGTTGGGTTATCATTTAAACTAAACATACTTCTAAAATCGACATCGTTGAACCCTCGTAAGGGCTTGAAAACCTCGATCAGTTGACCGCGCAGCCTCCGAGTTTCAAGCGAAAACAAGTTCAGGGCGCGTAACCGTCGATTGTAGCCCATATGCCTAACGGAAGGGATCAACTTTGTGGCCCTCGCCTGCACTCGCTCCAGCCTCTCAATATCTTTCCTGAGGGTGGGCGACTAGAACTGCACAGCATACTCCAGGTACGGCCGAACAAGGGAATTGTACAGTGAGAGCACAATCACCTTGTTCCGAAACTGAAATTGCCTCCTGATATAACCCAATAGTTTCTGGGCTTTCTTTTCCACCTCTACACACTGTTTCGTAAACTTAAGGTCGCTGCTAATTAGCACACCCAAGTCCTTTTCTAAATCAGTCACCTCGATATTACTGCCCAACATCGAGTAGTCCGACTTGGGATTGGCGTAGCCAATGTGCATCACTTTGCATTTACCCAAGTTAAACGGCATTTGCCATTTTTCGGACCCCACTCTCCTATCCTACCTAGGTCCGCACGCAGTTCCTCAATCGCTTCGGGCGTCCCAACATTGGCCCCAAGCTTGGTGTCATCAGCGAATTTGGCGATCCGACTGACGATGCCACCGTCGATATCATTTATGTAAATGGTAAACAACAGTGGCCCCAAAACGGAACCCTGAGGAACCCCACTAGTGACCGAGGCCCAACCCGAACTAGCCCCTTTAATTACCACCCTCTGCCGCCTATTCCTCAGCCAGTTTTCAATCCACCTACCTATTTCCCCACCGATACCCAGCGCGCGCACTTTCGCCATTAGCCGGCGGTGAGGTACCTTATCAAAGGCTTTCTGAAAGTCGAGATAAAGTATATCAATCGCCCTACTCTTATCGTACTCACTCAACATGACGTGGAAAAACTCGAGCAAGTTGGTGAGACACGACCTATGCCGTCTAAACCCATGTTGGGAGTCCCCAAGCAGCTTGTAGGAATCCAAATGGTCAACGATTCTATCAGCTATTATCCTTTCTAATAATTTACCTACAACTGAAGTGAGACTAATAGGACGATAGTTCCCTGGACTTTCGTGATCCCCTTTCTTAAAGATAGGGGTCACGTTGGCCTCCCTCCAGTCACCAGGCACCTGGCCCATTATCAGCGATTTGTTGAAGACTGTAGCCAGGTGGGGAGCCACCTGGTCGCGCACTTCTCGCAAAACACTGGGGAGAAACTGGTCTGGCCCAGGAGCCTTAAACGCGCTCAGTTTGTCTATTCTATGAGCAACGACTGTCGCGGTACATCTAACACTATCCAGGCCAGCACCTTCGTGCCTCACAGCTGGCTCGGGGATGATGCGGGTATCCTCCCTGGTGAACACTCCCGCAAAGTACTCATTAAGCACATTAGCGATGTCCGCGTCGGAGGTCTGCAGAACGCCGCTTCCGTTCTTTAAAGGACCTATCATGCTTCTAATGGGCTTTCTACTATTAACATAACAGAGAGAGAGAGAGTTACAAGGAAAAGAAGTACCTCAAAAGGCCTTGCGGCCCATACCGAGGAGGTACCAATGGCAATGGGTGCCAGGGAAAATTTTCTACACACACAAATAGTGTGCAAGATTTGGTCTAACCTTTTCTTGAACTGATCCACCGAGGAACTGTTCCTGTTATTAAAAGTTTATTTTTCTTTCAACTATCCTAGCAGTAGTAGAAAACTGGATAGAAAAGTAGAAGGCTCTCTCCCCACCCTCCGCTCCCTCCCTGCCAGAGGCAGGTACGGAAAAAGGTTGAAGAAAATACCTTGACCCTGGAAAAGTAGCCAAGGAAATTTTACAGGAAAGTGGAGAATATATAAATAGCTCTATATTTACCTTGCTCACAGAGACACTGTGCAAGCGAACTCCTGCAGAGTTTTCTTATGTTTTAATCTTAAACTATCAACGTGTTAAGTAATTCCCACATATACTAGTCCTAAATCGTTTCAAATCCAACTTCTAACCATTGTTGCGAGTTGGGTTATCATTTGAACTAAACATGCTTCTAAAATCGACATCTTTGAACCCGCGTCACGTAAGCGTCGATTGTAGCCCATATGCCTAACGAAAGGGATTAACTTTGTGGCATTTTTTGCCAGTTTCCAATCCACCTACCTACTTCCCCACCAATACCCAGCGCGCGCACTTCGGCCATTAGCCGGCGGTGAGGTACCTTATCAAAGGCCTTCTAATCAATCGCCCTACTCTTATCATACTCACTCAACATGACGTAGAAAAACTCGAGCATGATGGTGAGACACGACCTATGCCGTCTAAACCCATGTTGGAGTCCCCAAGTAGCTTGTAGGAATCCAAATGGTCAACAATCCTACTCGCTAGGGGAGAGAGAGAGAGAGAGAGATTCATTTAAATACCACAAATGATTACAGAATGCCTTGCCTGCATATTTGGAGACAACAGTGTCTAGGTAAATTTTTAATTGCTGCAGGAGCTAAAGTTGCTTGTGGACATTGGAACCATGCTTTTACATAAATCTTTGTAGTGAATAAATTGAATCTTCTTAAAGATATTTCTCTTGATGTTAAATGAACCTGTGAATGGGAGATAAATCTTTATAGAATGAATTATGTTTGCTAGCCAACATGCATGATGTAGAGCACCTGGTTGCATCAGTTTTCTTCCTTGTGGGGGTACTTCTCCCAGAAACAACTGTTAATTCTAAGGTTTCTCAGTAATCATTTCTGGGTTGACGTTCTTCTAGGTTAGTTTTATAGAATTCAATTATTTCCTTCCATTCAGATATGTCTAAGGTCACTTCTTTATCACTAATCACTGGTTTGAGCTTACTCTTATCAATGTTACTCCATTCTAGCTGTAATCACTTAAATGACAGGCTAGGTGCAGAAGATTTTTGTCCAACATTTGTTCATTCAGGATGCAGGCACCTCCCCTCTTTCCTGTATTACTTGCTGTGGTATCAAATGACATAGCTTCGATCTGGTTGGTTAAATTCCATTCTTTTACCGTTTCAACAACAGCCTTTACAATCGCTTTTGCACTTTCAGAGGTAAGTTTAGGGACTGCAAGAAGCTTGCCAATTTCTTTACCAGTCACTACCACCTAGGGCTCATTCCATGACAAATCATGCAAAAAAAAAAAAGTGCACCATATCCTTATAGATTTTGCTTAAATTTGGTTTATAGAATGGTCTATGCTAGTACCAATACCAAATTTCAAATATCAGCTGAATTGAAGTTATGGTTCAAAAGCTATGCTCCCCCCTTTTTTGAAGGGGGGGGGGGTGAAAACTGGAAATTTTCAAACCACCATAACTCCGTAATTGACATAGAACAGTGATTTAAAGTGTGTATGAAAGGTAATTGCGCACAACAAATTAGCATAAGCAGAAAAAATGGCTAAAATTAACAGAAAAAAAGTTACACCAATTTATTCCACTTGAAGGGGTCTTACTCCCTCTAAATTACAGATTTTTTTAAGTTTTTCATATATACAAAAAATGAGTTTCAACCTTATTCTATCAATATATGGAAAGAAATATAGTGTATTTGCATATAAATAGGTATTTACAGATTTGAAAATGACTACTTTCACTTGAGACAATTTCTAACAAACTGTTCAACATTCTCATTGACTTCTGGTATATAGATTGGTGTACTTGTTAAAAATGTAAATACATGTGTTAAACTAGTATTCTAAGAACTAAACATAAAACACTAGTACCTACCATAAAATATCTTCCCCCATTCGATTGTTGGGTAAATTGGTTGAAAATAAATCCCATGTGTACATTAAAAAAAATGGCAATCCTACCCAGGATAACTATTGCCTAACTAGAGAGATCTTTATTTTGTTTTCTGCTATGCGCAAAGCATTCACTGTGTTCTCATTTAATGTATGTTTTTCTTCATTTTGAACAGATTCAAATGGAATAAAGTGTCGTAACTTTTTTCTGTTAATTTTAGCCATTTTCTCTACTTATGCTAATTTGTTGTGTGTGCAATTACCTTTCATAAACACTTTAAGTCACTGTTCTATGTCAAGTAAGGGACTGAGTTATGGTGGTTTGAATATTTAGTTTTCATCCCCCCCCCCCCCCCCCCCCCAAAGGGGGAGAGCATAACTTTTGAACCATAACTCCAATTGAGCTGATATTTGAAATTTCGTACTTACTGGCATAGACCATTCTATAAACCAAATTTAAGCAAAATCTGAGGGTTTGTCATGGAATGACCCACAGGCAAATGACTGATAGACTTTTTTCCTGTGATTTTGGGTAGCATTTTCCCATCCCAGTGAACTACTTGTGGGGTTTCTGGAGTAAAGTGTTCAATGATATTAGCCGAAGTTTCTCTTCTAATTTTCATCCTTTTAGTGCGAATAGAATCTTTATTGATCAATCGTGACTTTACATCATATCCTAAACTTTTTGCTGTAGCAGCAATGATATGAGCTGCTGCTCAGTTGCTGGTCTTTGTATGGTCTAGAACTTGCACTAATTTGGGAGTCATTATGTTTTGAGGTCTTGCTTTCTTCAATTGTGGTTGGGTGTCACCCTGAGAAACTTTAATTTTTGAGATGTAAGGTACTATTTTCCAAATGGATTGACTCGTCTCTATTGTTGCAACTTTGCTTAGTTCTTATATTTCTTTTTCATGTTTTCTCTTGTGGCTAATAAAATTTTGCTCTAATTATCTTATTTCTTTTGTTGATTGTTGTCACTTTATCAACGCCAGCTATGTGACCTTTCCTTCCACTGTGCTGAGCAATAAGAAATTTCTTATCTTCTATTTTCATCGTAGACAGAGCATTCTTGTGTGCATTGTTGTCAAATAGTTCATTGAGTTATGATGTGAAGTGTTTCATTGGAAATTTGCTTTTGAGATTGATGGGACTTACTTTTTTGTAATGCTTTCCCTTCAGAATGAAGTTTGAGTAACCACTTAACAAGATCATGTTCATGCGCAGTTGGAATACTGGCTTTCTTCCAGAAACCCATAACACTGATCAAAGTGTTCTTAGCACTATCTTTCAAAGGGAGCTTCATCTCTGAATGATGGTAAAAAATGTGCCAAAACTTGCTGCTAAGAAGGGAGTTTATCGTGCAATATTTTTTGGTAAAGTTGGACCAACAAGCCATATACTGTGTCTGTTTTAGAACAAGTACTATAACTACAGTAGTTCTAGCCATGATTGCAAAAAAATTGAAGATTTTAGGGTGTGAAACTTGTAATGGAAATAAATGGAGCACAAATTACTACCACATACACACTTCCTCAGCATGTAGTTAACTGAGGATTTGAGTTGCAGCTTGTTCCTTGCCAGTTTTTCAGATGCCAAAAATCACAAGTAATAGTTAAGTATATTGATATAAATAAAACTATATATCTGAAAACATGAATATTTCATATAAACATTTTAATAATAATTTCTGCAAATTTTGCAAAGAAATAAATTGGGTATTTTATTACTATTGATTAAAAGTATATTACTCTACATTTTTATACTGCCGTGCATCACCCCTAAATACGGTATGATTTGATTGCTCTGAAAAATGGCATGCTAAGTTTTCACATAAAGAACCAAATTTGACCTTCTGAACTCTGAAGTTAAAAAAAAAAAAAAAAAAAAAATTTTTGTCCTTATATGCTGATAGCCACCCTAGTGGGCATACTAAATAGGTGTATGTTGTGGGTCTACTAAGTAGGCTTAGTGTTAAGTGGACCTATTTCATATAGGACCTAAAGTGAGTTAAGCCTGTTAAATGATGCTTTGTTTTGAGTTTAAAGCATAGGGCTCAGGTTGAAATTAGCTTATATTGTCTAGAACCAAAAGTGAATTAAGCGTGTTAAATGAATGAGGCTTTATTATGGTTATCAGCCTTGGCCTTTGCTGATTATGTTAGGTATGGCAAGGTAGAGTTAGGGCCAGGCCCAATGAGCTAAGCTTAACCTCTGTTTGTGTTAGTGTAAATTTTAGAGGGATCAGGTCCCCACATGGGCCACCATATGAAAAACTATATAGGGCTTATAGGTAATTTACCATTACTATCATCCATTGGAAATTTCCAGATGTTGGTGGGGAGTTGAATGGCAAAAATCCTACATTTTTTAGTTAAGTTTTGTAGAGGTCTTCGAAGGAACTGTTAAGTAGGTTTTTTTTTAAATTCATTTAGTATTCAGCACTGCCTAATGGTAAAAAAGGAAATTACATACCTTATTTTATTGGTTCTCACTTCTGGTTGTATGGCATGTAGCTCTTTCAATGTAGGTGATGGAGTTACGCAACAAGTTTATTTGGTTTAATTAATATAGGCATTCACTATACTTAAATACCTGAAGGAATAGGCCTATCCTTGTGTATTATTAGTTTTATATTGTTGGGTATTCACTCAGAACTTATAGGAAGATGAAGCACTTTTCCCATGCCTAAAGCATCACTCGAAACTAGACAACCCCTGAGATGAGCTAATATAAAATTCTTTTGTCTTCAATTTTGCCGACTTTACAAAGTCCCCAGACCTCTAATTTTTTTTTCATTATTTCTTCTCTCAAAGTAATTTTTATGCACCAGTGATGGAAAATTTTATACGAAATAATACGTTTTTCTTGTTATGTGGACCCAATGCCCACATATTGGGTTCTATTGTATGGCAATTATTTCCTGAGGTAATTTTGTAGTTATTTAATTTAATAAATTAATAATTTGTATTTAATTATGAAATAAGGGTACCATATTGTAGGTTTGTATAGTTTTTACATAAAACTGAATAACCTTTATTGATAAAATTTGCAATTTTTAATGTAAATAATTGTGAAATTGAACTATTTATTTTTTCTTAATTTGGCCCTTAATCCAATGTTAATTCTGCAATTTGTAATCTTAAACTTGATTGAATTTTTATTACATTGTAGTTATCATGTGAAATTACATAGAAATTACAGGTTTGTATTCATTAATTCCGACAGAAATGTGCATAAAATTTAGTAAATTTATTGTGAATTACATTTTGGAATAATTATGAATTGCATTAACATTGTGATTTTTCAGAATGGAATAACTTATTCGAATATTTTGTAATATGAAGTATTCACAAAATTCCACCTAATTTGGAATCATCCTGAATTCAGAAAGGCTTGAGTCCCTATTATTCTGAATTGCAGAGGGTTTACTGTACTTTAAATCAGAAATTTTACCCTTTTTTCTTTTATGAAGTGCTGTGCTGTACCATATACCAGTAAAAAAAAAAAAATATATATATATAGTGATCATCTGACGTGCACAAATTCAGAGATAGGATGAGGACATTTCATTACCCTTTTTTTTTTATCTGCATGAGCTAAAATTCAAATTTTCAAAAAATAATTTAAAATTGTTGTAAATACTAAAAAATTAGATTTTTTTGCATATTATAATATGTACAATACTTGTTCATATATATGATAGGATATGTACATAGTATGTACAATACTTTAGCATTTGCAGCTAGCAGCAACATTCCTGGTAGCATGTCCTTTGTATGACTAGCTAGTTTATATTGAGTCATCTTTCTCGTGCTCCTCTGGATTATTACATTATTTTTATAGTGATATACAGTGCCCGCGAAAAGTATCCGATCACCCTTGAAATTTGTATTTTTTACATAAAAAACAATGTTTAAATGTATACTAACCTTATATTAGTATTTTGTCATCTGTCCTTTGGTTTGGATGACTTGTTCTAGACATTTTGGCATGGATTTAATCAAGTTTTGACAAACTTCCACTGATATTTCCTTGCACCATACCTTTTTGATGGCCTCTTGTAATTTTTCGACTGAGCCAGTGTCGTGGCATTCAACCTTATTTTTTATTATTAGCCACAGATTTTCTATCGGATTGAGATCTGGACTATTACCAGGCCAATCCAAAATATCAAATTTATTGTCAGTAATCCATTTTGTCACTATTTTGGCCCTGTGACATGGTGCACCATCATGCATGTATGTTTTTGTCCTTTGGATTGCCATTGCCATTGGAAGTTTATCCTAGCATTGCTAAATACCATGCACCATTCATAGTTGTGTTCTTCGGAAGAAAATATAAGTTTCCACGCCCATAGTAACCGAAACAACCCCAAACCATCACACTTGGAGGGTGTTTCATTGTCTTTAGGGTGTATTTAGGGTCCATCCTATTTGAGCCAATAGGCCGGCGAACCTTTTTTGGACAACTTCTGAATGTCAAAAATGTCGACTCATCGCTAAATAAAACCTTCTTCCAGTCATCAACAGTCCAATGAATGTATTTTTTACAAAATGCGACACGTTTTTTACGCATTTTTTCATTAATGAACGGTTTCTTAGCAGCATGGCGAGATGGTAATCCGAGTTCTTTTTGGAGCCGCTCCTGGATAGTTCATTCAGAAACACCAGATAACAAATTATTCATATTAAATTTTATTTCTTTCGCAGTTATTGTTGGGTTTTTCAATACTAAACGTTTCATAAGTTTGTCTGTTCGCGAATTTGTTTTTCTCGGTCTGCCAGATCGTTTTTTAGGGACTGGCGTGGTTAGGCCACCATTGTTCTTAGCCCGTGAAACCCATAAATTAACGGTACTTTGGGATATGTTTAATTCCTTAGCTATCTGTCTCTGTGATTTCCCACATGCATGCAAAGCAACAATAGCACCTCGACAATCACTCTTAAGTTGTTTTTTAGCGCACATTATATATAAATTTTATTTACACCACTTTCTGTAAAAAAAAAAAAAAATATCAAGAAATTTACACAAACAGTGAAATCTGACAAATTTGAGACACAGCCACCCGCAACGAAGGCTACCAGAACACTAATTTGAGAATGCGTTGGATAGCTCTCATATCAGCGAGCAACCTCAAAGTTACCAGATGTCGCTAGAACAAATAGAAAGTGAATTACGTGTCTCTGAATATTAAGGGAAAATATTGTATTTTCTTGAGTGATCGGATACTTTTCGCGGGCACTGTACAGTACAGTAAAACCTTTATCTGGCAAGCTTAGGGATTAGGCCATTCTAGTTTAAATTTTTGAGTTATCTGAGGGTACCATTAACCTAGGAAGAACAAATGGACAATAATAGTAAAACTCAAATTTTGGCTATACTGCACTGTACATCAATGTAAACTA
Organism: Bathynomus jamesi; assembly: GCA_023014485.1. NCBI lineage: Eukaryota > Metazoa > Arthropoda > Malacostraca > Isopoda > Cirolanidae > Bathynomus > Bathynomus jamesi. The sequence goes on along the minus strand of JAJOZX010006986.1, from coordinate 120,347 downwards.
TATTGTAATCGGGGGTGTGGAGCCAGAAAAAAAACTTTTGGCTCTGGCTCCGGAGCCATCTTTTTTAAATGTTTGGCTCTGGCTCCAGCTCTTGTCAAGTTATCAAAATCCAAATGTAGTTAGAGTGGTCATTGATCATACTCAACAACAGACAGATGAATACACTGTTGAATGATATTTGCAATAAAGGCTAAAAATACTCTCTAAATTTGACCTTTTTAATACATAAATCCAAAAAGAAATTATATTAATCGAAATTTGATGATGAACAAAAAAACTAAATTTTGAAAACTGAAGGGGGCTTATCAAATGACATTAGCTACATTAAAACATACAAATTAAGACTAATTTTTTCCAATTTGACTGTTTTAATACATAAATCCAAAAAAAAATTATTAATACAATTTTGATGATTAACAAAAAAATATTAAAACTGAAAACTGAAAACTGAAAAGAAACTTATCAAATGATATTAGCTGCATTAAAAGTTAAAACTTGAAACAAACAAATTCATACTTTAATTCTTTCATAAACTGATTTTTAAAATTCAAAACTATGTATAACAGTTTGTTCTTAAGAACAAGATTGCTTCAATCAAGTCCTCATTCATTACTGCTCTCAAATCAGATTTTATGATTTTAAGTGCTGAAAATAAACGTTCCACACTAACTTGAGTAGAGGGTAATGCAAGAACAAGTTGTGCGACATCTCGTATAATTTCAGGGTACTTAACTCTTGCATCTTGTACTGACATCTTTGACTGACGATTAAATTTTTTAACTTCACTAAGAGATTCCCATACGGCTAACTTGAATTTAGTCAAGGTACTAAGAGGACCACCATGTGGCACATCGTTTTCAAATCCTGATCGAGAACATTTTTCTTTTGCACCATGTTGTTTGTCAATGATTTTTTCAAAGTCAAATTCATTATCAGAAGTGGTAGTAGAAGATGATGATGGAATGTTTTCATTTTCCTGTTCTGGACATTCTTGAGACTTTCTCATTCTAACTGCTATATCACACACAGCATTCATTGCTTTGCTTTGTTGTTCATCTGTTAATAAACATCTGTACTTAGGATCAAGATAAATGCCAGCTAACATTACATGATTTTCTCTCACTTCCATGGAGGTCTTGATACCTTCAGCTATGGTACCCCCTGTCTTAGAAAGGCAGTAGATCAGAGACTTCCATTCCTTGAAAAACTGGCCAGGAGTCAAGTCTTTGCCTTGAATTGTCTTTGTAGTGATATATGGTTGGTAAAGCAAACTTTTAAGTTTCTTCACTTGGTCCCACATTACTTCTGATAGTGTAACTTCTGGATTCACCATGTCAATAAGTACAGGTTTTAGTTCTAATAAGCGCTCTATCATCATATATGTGCTACCCCACCTAGTAGCTTGATCTAAAATTTACTTTTCCAGCACGTCGTTTAATTATTTCTTGGATCTTTGGTTTTCTCGCAGCTACTGCAACCTGCCTCACTTTGCTTATAAGAATGGCTGCGTGTTTATCCGCTAAGCCATCATGAATGGCTGGCTGTAAAGTATGAACACCACAACGCATATGATGGACTCTTGAGAGGCTTGAAATTTCATCCATATTATTATTTAAATCAAGTTCTGCTGCATCATCAGGTTCCAGTTCTGGGGTCAAACCATTTGAATCAACTGTTTCTATATCATTTTCCTCATCTCTCTCTCGGTCTTCATTTAACTTCTCAATGGTCTTGATCATGTTGGAGGCATTATCAGTTACAATACACAATACACGCTCTTTTTCTATTTCATACTCTTGTAGAACATCTTTCACAAGCCCATGAAGGTACTCTTGTATGTTGGGCTTGCGTATCCCGTACTGCTAATGTATGGGTAATGGTTTTATTGTTGCCATCAACAAATCTAACATTGATTGCAAAGTAGTTTGTTCTTAAATGTGTGCAACTATCTATTTTTAAAAATACAAAATGTCCTTATAAATTATTTTTTAAAGCGCATTTTTCTTAGTTTGCTTTTTCTATTACCAAATGTCAAATACTATTTCTATGTAAACCAACTTTGAATTTTTGAGCCATTCCTCCTAATAAACCAAGCATGGCTGGCTTACAAAAGACAGACAGAGGTAAAGAATTCTTTACCACTAACTCAATAATGTGATTCTTGAACTGATCTGCTGTCATGGACACAGTGACTGTTTGGCTAACAAAATATTTAGTAAGATTTGGTTGACTTACTTGACTAGAAGTACTGGCAGATTTAAGTATTTGCCTCTTTTCATTCTCTTCTATAATCGTGAACACTTCAGGATGGTTATGACTTATGTGACGCCTCAAATTGAATGCTCTTGTTGGTTTTGCTTGAAGGTGTACTAATTTTTGCTCCACATGTCAAAATATTTCCACCAGCATCAGTCATTTCGCAAGTGCAAACATAGTATTTATCATCTTCAGTGGTAGTAAAATATTTGAATACAATAGACTTTTCTCTAGATCCTTTAAGTTTTCATTATTGAGGGCTTAAAAAATTTATTTATGTATAAATGATAAATGCTTATTGTTTAGTCTTAGTTTAGTTAATGATATATGATTTTGGAGCTATAATTAATTATATTACAAATATTGACGTTTCTGAAAAAAATAAATATGCATTTTTAATAACTATATATTAAGTTAGGTAAAGTACTAAAGTTGGGTTAGGTAAGATAAAGTTGCATTAGGTTTATTATGAATGGGCAAGGTAACGAGCCATGGAGCCAGCATTTTTTAATGGCTCCGACTCCACCCAAAAACCACCACTCCACCGGCTCTGGCTCCGGCTCTGGCTCCGGCTCCGGCTCCGACTCCACAACCCTGATTGTAATCCACATAAACACTGCAAAATACCGTATATTGGGACGTATGAGTCTACGGTCCAGATTAGTCAATCCCCTCAACTCAATTTAAGTAGATTTTAGCCTATTCTGGGTGTTTAAGTTGACCACCAACTTGTCAACATAAAAAAGTAAAACTTTGTGAAAAACCTTGTAAACATTAGTTATCAAATCCTTCATAATCATCATCTGACATCATAAGTTCATTATATACATCCTGAGATACATTTGCAAGTGCTTTGTCATATGGATCCAATTCAGATGTTGGCCAAAAGCGAGCTAATGCAGGACTGAGGACCTATGACAGGTAGACCTGTCTTTAAATACAAGCTAAAATGGAAAGTAGAATGTTAATTTTTTGGACTGGGTCTATAAGTCGACTCCCTACTTTAGGGGTATAAGTTTAAGCTTAAAATACTGACTTATATGCCCCAATGTATGGTATGTATGGGACAATTGAAACGAGTAAAATTGTCTTATTTTATTAAAAATGTTAAGGATGTTCTAGATCAGTGGTTGGCAAACTTTTTTGGGTATTACCCCAAAATATATTTGAGGACGTACTCAGGACGTAAATTCGTAATATTCTAAAATTTAGAATAACGCCACATTTATGTGACAAAATAAAATAAAAATATACGAAAAAAATATCAGCACAGTCTCTCTCATACCGCATGCATTACCCCAAAGTTTTAAATTTACCCCATTTGGGTAATTTACCCCTGTTCCCCGACCACTGTTCTAGATTTTTCCTGATGGCATTGGAAAGTTTCCTGGTTTCTAGATTGGTGAATTGTTGTTGGATAGTTGATTGCCAGATAGCGCAGGTTTTACTGTATTAGGATTTTTTTTTAAAGTTCTTACTATTTATACTTGTTATATATTATTTTACATGCATTATTATTTATATACATTTATTGTACAATGATTTAAGCTTTTATTCAGGTAAAAATTACTTTATCCATGATTTTTCAAACTTTTATCCCCTAACCCCATTTATATTATGGAGAGAGAGTTCCAACCTGCATAATTTCGTGCTGCACAAGCTTTTTCAGGAATGGAACCATCATGCAGGTTGGGTTATTAGGACCCCATCCCATCCCTACTCTGTCCTTTTAGCTTAGCTTAGGCTAAGGATGCTCTCCTCTGACTGCGAAAAAAAAAAAAAATTTATTAAGTCTTTTTCTCTTTACTATTAGGACCCTACTGCTACCTCATGCATGGGAAGAGAGGCTTTGGAACCTCTATAAATAACACCGTTTAACGCTCGTAAGTCGTGAGAGACTGGGATGGAGGGGTCCCAGGCGTAGGGGCGCGATGAATGGAGTGTGGCTAGTGCCCCATTAAGCCCATTCCTAATGGGTAATGGCCTGACCAGCCCCCTGCGACTGTTCTTTGGTGACCAATTGATGGTGCTTGGCTGTACTGCTCTTAGGGGAGAGAGCTTTACTGCCCAGCTGGCTGCCAGGCCAACATAAACTCTCGGGCATAGCTGTTGGGTCTGGTGGGATATCCCTTGAACACTGGATTCTAAGAGTCTGGCCACTTGTGAGTGACTAGTAAGATCAGTAAGGGGCTGCATCTCGCTGTCGCTCCTGGCGGGAAATCCGTGATACCTGCGTCGCGATTGTTTCAGTTGGTAGCTGCAACACATTTGGGACTGTCTGGCCTTGGGGAACCATTGGTCGGTGCGGCAGCAGCGAGAGGTGGTCTTCTGGATGGAATGAACGTCACTTGCAAATAGGCGGATGCGTCTACGCGCGGGAACACCCCCCCCCCCCCCCTTTCCTTTTTTATATACTGGTCAGAACGTTTTTGATAGTTTTCTTTGCTAGAACGCTTTATCGTATTCAGAGTTCGAAAAAAAGTTTCAATGACGACCGCAGAAACTGAAGGCTGAATGTGACGAACTTCAAAGAAGCCTGCTTCGAGAAGATCAACCACTCCAGCATGTGCCGCTTTTGCGAACTCATGCGGTTTTACGAGAAGCTAGAGGAGAGGGTCCGGCGGCTCGAGTCGTCCAGACCGGCTGTTGGAGGTGCGGCGGTCACTGACCCGGCTGCGCCCTCCATCCCGGAGCTCATTGATAGGATAGCTGCCATGGAAAGGCGGTCCAGCGATGGACTGGACAGAGCTCGGGACCGCGGAGAAAGGGTAGAGGTGCAACCGGGGACCAGGGTACAAAATCAGTGTCAGGAATCGCCAGCGACCCATGTGGAATGCACGGAACCGCGACGCAAGGTGGAGGGCGTAAAGAAGAGGCCGATAGAGAAGGGTGGGAAGGGGCCTGACAGGGGCAACTGGGGTCTCAGGCTTCGGCTTCGCAGCCGTCTTGCCCGAGGCCTTTCGATACCCGTCGCCACCCATAGATGCACTTACACCACCCGACCCACCCGATTGGCAGCTACATCCTTCGGTTTCTTTGGGCCCAAAGAAACCGAAGGATGTAGCTGCCAATCGGGTGGGTCGAGTGGTGTAAGTGCATCTATGGGTGGCGACGGGTATCGAAAGGCCTCGGGCAAGACGGCTGCGAAGCCGAAGCCTGAGACCCCAGTTGCCCCTGTCAGGACCTCCAACCGCTTTAGTCTCTTGTGCTCGAAGGAAGAAGACACCGTTTTGATTGGGGACTCGCAGATCAGGGGCCAGGAGAAGTACTTTGCTTCTGCAAACCGGGACGGGAGGAAGGTAAGGTGCTTACCTGGGCGGGGAACGGCGCACTGAAGGAAGGAGGTACAGAAGGTGCGCGTGGCTAGTCGGAGGACTGCGATCGTTGTCCACGCTGGTGGCAACGACCTGTTCCTCAAAGGCGGTAGGGTAGGTCTTACAGAAGAGATCATCACCGAGATTCTCTTGCGGATGATCTAAAACTAAAGACAGACAGGGGAATGTTAATCGGTATTTTACCGCGGATGAATGCCAGTGACCACGCGCTCAGTAAGGTCATTGGCATCAATGAGAGGGTGCAAGACTTGTGCGTCCCGCTGGGCGTGAGGTTTATTGACCCCTTTGACGCATTTTCGGGTAGGTGGGACCTTTACCAGAGGGATGGTGTCCACCTCAATAACAAGGGTAAAGGTGTGCTAGGTGCGCTGCTCGACCGGCACCTATACAGAATGGTGAGGTCGAGTCCGGGGAGAGATGTTGAGCGGGTGGCGGACGTACCTTCAACTGAAGGGTGCGTCCAGGTACAGGTGGGTGACCCTCTTCCACGTTGGAGTGGGCTCAGGCTCCTGCGGAAGTTGCCCCCTCGTTGGTGAGGGGCTCTTCAACGACAGCCCTGGCTGTTCGGGAAACGGGTCGTGCTAGGGGGCGGTCAGAATAGAGAAGGCTCCCTCCGTGCAATGCTTTTTAATGCCAGGTCGATTAGGAACAAATTTTGCGAGCTACCGGCGCTCTTAGCATCACAATACCAGGATATCGTTGCTATCACCGAGTCCTGGATTCATACTGATCGTAGGGACTATGTTGGGGAGTTCGAAATTGCCGGGTATAGAATGTTTCGCAAAGACCGCACCCATGGGGAGGGGGGTGGGGTACTAATATATGTCAGGGACACGTTGAGTCCGTTGACTGCCAATTCCGGTCGGAACGGGAGTTGCTTGGCGTCAATCTGAACGTGGGAGGGACGAACTATAGGTTAATCTTGGTGTACAGACCTCCGCATCTCCTCCTCGAGGAGGATACAGCCTTGTAAACCGAACTCCGTAGCCTGCTAGGGGATAGGGTGTGTGTAGTTTTAGGAAACTTCAACTGTCGCGGCATAAAGTGGGAAGACAGGACTGCCGATGCTGAAGGGAGGAGGCTAGTTGACTTTGCTGATGAGAACTTCCTCACTCAGTGGGTCAATGAGCCTACACTAGGCGAAAGCGTTCTAGACTTAGTATTCACGACCGAAGACAACCTCGTCACTGGCCTCACCGTTGACGAATCGTTGGGCGGGAGTGATCACGGTCTGATTAGGTTCCGTGTGCGTCCCTCGGGTGAAGCGTAGTAACTCGAGAGGCAGTAAGCTCGATCTACGGCGGGCGGACTTTGTTAGCCTCCAGGATAGCGTAGGTGAGATGGGGTTAGAGGTCGGCGGCGATGTTGAGGGAGTGTGGAGTGCATTCCGGGACGAGTTTATGGTGCTGCAGTCTGCTGCCATACCCTCAAAACCGATCACCCCTGCTTCAACGCGGCCTAAGTGGTTCAGTCGTGACATCGCTTCGGCTATCCGAAATAGGAAAGTAGCGTATAGGAGGGCGAAGGACAATCGTTCCCATGAGAACACTGAAGCGTATGTCCGCCTGTGTAGGGAAGTGAAGGCGAAGGTTAGGCTAGCGAAACGTAACGAAGAACTAGGGTGGCAAGCCTCTGCAAGGGGAACCATAAGTAGTTCTTCAGTGCTTAATGAGTACTTTGCCGGAGTGTTCACCAGGGAGGACACCCGCGTCATCCCCGAGCCAGGCGTCAGGCACGAAGGTGCTGGCCTGGATAGTGTTCGATGTACCGCGACAGTCGTTGCCGATAGAATAGACAAACTGAGCGCGTTTAAGGCTCCTGGGCCAGACCAGTTTCTCCCCAGTGTTGCGGGAGGTGCGCGACCACCTGGCTCCAACAAATCGTTGGAGACGGGCCAGGTGCCTGCTGACTGGAGGGAAGCCAACGTGACCCCTATCTTTAAGAAAGGGGATCACGAAAGTCCATGGAACTATCGTCCCCATTAGTCTCACTTCAGTTGTAGGTAAATTATTAGAGGGGATAATAGCTGATAGGATCGTTGACCATCTGGATTCCTACAAGCTGCTTGGGGACTCCCAACATGGGTTTAGACGGCATAGGTCGTGTCTTACCAACTTGCTCTAGTTTTTCCACGCCATGTTGGGTGAGTATGATAAGAGTAGGGCGATTGATATACTTTATCTTGACTTTCAGAAAGCCTTTGATGAGGTACCTCACAGCTGGCTAATGGCGAAAGTGCGCGCGCTGGGTATCGGTGTGGAAGTAGGTAGGTGGATTGAAAACTGGCTGAAGAATAGGCGGCAGAGGGTTGTAATTGAAGGGGTTAGTTCGGGTTGGGCCTCGGTCACTAGTGGGGTTCATCAGGGTTTCGTTTTGGGGCCACTGTTGTTTATCATTTACATAAATGATATCGACGGTGGCATCGTCAGTCGGATCGCCAAATTCGCTGATGACACCAAGCTTGGGGCCAATGTTGGGACACCCGAAGCGATCGAGCAACTGCGTACGGACCTAGGTAGGATAGGAGAGTGGTCCGAAAAATGGCAAATGCCGTTTAACTTGGGTAAATGCAAGGTGATGCACATTGGCTACGCCAATCCCAAGTCGGACTACTCGATGTTGGGGAGTAATATCGAGGCGACTGATTTGGAAAAGGACTTGGGTGTGCTAATTAGCAGCGACTTTAAGTTTACCAAACAGTGGGTAGAGGTGGAAAAGAAAGCCCAGAAGCTGTTGGGTTATATCAGGAGGCAATTTCAGTTTCGGAACAAGGAGATTGTGCTCTCTCTACAATTCCCTGGTTCGGCCGCACCTGGAGTATGCTGTGCAGTTCTGGTCGCCCACCCTCAGGAAAGATATTGAGATGCTGGAGCGAGTGCAGGCGAGGGCCACAAAGTTAATCCCTTCCGTTAGGCATATGGGCTACAATCGACGGTTACGCGCCCTGAACTTGTTTTCGCTGGAAACTCGGAGGCTGCGCGGTCAACTCATCGAGGTTTTCAAGTTCTTACGCGGGTTCAACGCTGTCGATTTAGAAGCATGTTTAATTTAAATGATAACCCAACTCGCAACAGTGATTGGCAGTTGGATTTGAAACGGTTTAGGACTAGTGTGTGTGGAATTACTTACGTATAAGATCTGTGACACGTGGAACAGTTTACCTTCAGAAGTTGTGAACAGTTCCTCTGTGGATCATTTGAGAAAAGGTTAGACCAAATCTTGCACACTATTTGAGGGTGTAGAAAATTTTCCCTGGCACCCGTTGCCATTGGTACCTCCTCGGTATGGCCGCAAGGCCTTTTGAGGTACTTTTTCCTTGTAACTCTCACTCGGTTTTTCATTCCATGTTAGTTTATTTTGTTTTATTAAATATACGTATTTCAGAATACAGTATTTATTACGTTATTACAGGCAGGTGCAGGTATTTACTATAACTTATGCAAATGTACAATATTTCTTTATAATCCGAGTTATGAACAGTTCAACGTACGAATGGGTTTCAAGAATGTAACCCATTCGTAAGTTGGGGACTACCTGTATATAAAATTTTTCATCACTTTAGTTTTTCCAAAGCCACATATAAAGATCACATCAGGCAAATTGCAAAACGATCTCTTAAATTAAACAATTAACCGTTAATTTCGATAACTTTGAGAGATTTTTTCTTGAGCAAATAATAAATGTTTCCTAACCTAAATAATTTTAATATCTATGGGCGAAGGGTAAACCCAATTTAAGTTTAACCTATTTACTTTTCAGTATCATTACATCTTAAAAATTAATAATTAAAATATGTGAAGAAAAAACAATTCTCAATTTCTTTAGATTTAAACTTTCCAAGAAACTTAAATTGTTCGTTTGAGAAGTCTTTATTTTCCTTCAGGTTAGCAGTTGGTAGTTTTGTGGAAGAGTACAACAACAAGGTTCAAATTGTACAGCTTGATGAAGATACCTCAGAATTTGCAGTCCGATCAACATTTGATCATCCCTACCCAACAACAAAAATAATGTGGATACCAGACAGTGTATGTTTAAAAAAAAAAAAAAAAAAATTCATCTTTCATGCGGTTTATCAAAGATATCCTGCTCAGCTTTTTATAAGTTCGTGTTTTTTGATATGGGTCTAATAAGTAAACTTAGAAAATGTAAAATTAGTTTACACACGCATGCCATGCACAAAACGTTTGGCTGCTTTAGGAAAGTGCAACACTTTCAATTGTGGATGGTGACATCTTTACCAAATTACTCAACCTTGCCTAATCTTCAATTTAATGGTTTTGTATGTATGTATGTATATGTGTGTGTATATATATGTATATGTGGTGATCAAAAAGTAACGCAACCCATGGGAAAACGTTTTATTTCAGAGCAAGTGCTGGAAGTGGGCACCGTTCTGTGCTTCACACAAGTGGATACGGCGATTCATGTTCTTAAAGACCCTTTGCAACGTTTCCTGTGAAATTGCATCAACACACTTCTGAATCATCGCCTGCAACAGAAGGAAAAAATCAATTATGTGCGCAACCCATGGAGAAACGCACATAATTGATTTTTTCCTTCTGTTGCAGGCGATGATTCAGAAGTGTGTTGATGCAATTTCACAGGAAACGTTGCAAAGGGTCTTTAAGAACATGAATCGCCGTATCCACTTGTGTGAAGCACAGAACGGTGACCACTTCCAGCACTTGCTCTGAAATAAATAGTTTTCCCATGGGTTGCGTTACTTTTTGATCACCCGTATATATATGTGTGTGTGTATATGTGTATATATGTATATATATATATATGTATATATATATATATATAAAAAAAACAAAAACAGCCATGGCTCCACGGTCCAACATTAATGTTGCTAATTCCAATGAGCTCTCTACTTTAAAGATTACCTTTGGTTAGCTTCCGCTCGAATTGTTCATTCTGACGAAGGTCAAGCTTTTCACTCCACCTTAGACCTACAATTTAATGTGGAATCCGAGCCACGCCCCACCAGCAGCCCAGCGTCTTAACCACTAGGCTACCCAGGGTACCCATTTATCTACCAACCACTTTTCTGTGTGTGGAATGATGAACAGTTGGGTTTTGCTGCGCGCCGGCCGCTGTCACTTGGTCTCGAACCCAGGGCCGATGGATTCGTAGTCAGCGACGCTAACCACACAACCACAGAGGCGCATCATGGTTTTTGTAAGGTAGCCACACACACGCGATATAAATATATAAGACAGGAAGGTTCCTATGTACATATTAAATTTATTGAAATTTTGGTATTCCCACCAATCTTTCACCGTTAGGTGGGGGGCAATGACTATCCGAATGTTTTGGCTCCTCTTGTCGGGTGAGACAAGGCTCATTGCTCTCCCCTATGCTGTTTAATGTGTATATTGATGAATTAATTGCTTCACTTAATGAAGCAACAGTGGGATGTTGTATAAATAACTTAGTTTATGCCGATGATATGGTGTTAAAGGTCTGGATCGGCTACTAAAAGTCTGCGAAGTGTATTCGCAGAAACTTGATATTCTTTTTAATGTTACAAAAACTAAAGTTATGCAATTTCATCCTAAAAGCTGTAATCAGTCAGCTGATATTAGGTTTAAAATGAAAGGTGAAGTAATTGAGGACGTACAGAGTTTAAGTATTTGGGTCAAACTATTTTACCAGCTCATTGAGTAATGACTCGGATGTAAAAAAAAATAACCTCGAAGCCTTTGTGCTAAAGCGAATATGACTAAAGGAACTTTCGGTTCTGTACAAGTACAGCTCAAGACACACTCGTACTTTATGCAGTAATATTTACGGACAGCAACTGTGGGTGAATTATGAAAAAGGTTCTGTCAGAACCCTAAATTTGCTGTACGACAGGTTTTTTACTCTTACGTAAATTACCCCCGAGATGCTCAGCTTCGCAAATGTTTGCTACCCGCAATGTCCTGAGCTTCCCGGAGGTAACAAGACGTGCTCACTACAGTCTGATGCAAAGAAAAAAAAAAAAATCAACCAACCCGATTACCCAAGCTATCCATGAGTCGTGCCGTTTATCCTCTAAGCTATGGAATTCTTGTACATTTATATTTCATCATATTTTTTATTTTATATTTGCTAACAAATATTAATGTGCAATAGTAACAAAAATATATTTTTTTTATGACCCAACAGTAAATGTTTACTTTTTATGGCCTTTTAGTTTTTACTACTTTTTAATGTTTATTATTTTATGACCTTGTGGACACCCTGTTTAAGCTTATTCTATGCAAACTGACATAATTTCTTTAAAAATTTTGAAAACTATTTTCAATGCAGTTTTATTTTTTCAGAAAGGAATGTTCCCAGACTTATTAGCTACCAGCGGTGACTACCTAAGAGTTTGGCATCAAAATGCTGATGGGGAATCAGGATGGCTTGTCTTCTTAATAATGTGAGTTTGAATCTCTCCTTTTCTTTGTAGCATTGGTTCCAATAGGTGGGAAACAGTGGGCTGTGAGGTCGGTGTATCTCTGTGTATCCCTATTATTGAAACCGATGGTACATACGAATTTACAGTACTGCAAATTCAGTCACTTTACTGTACACGAATTTGTCTCCGTACCCCGTTATCTTGCATTGTAATAAATTGCCTTGAATTACGATGTGAATTAGAACATAGTTAGATTTCCCACCAGAACAAAAACTCCGACTTCTGCGCTCCACTCACATCGTTTGACTGGAATGAAGTTGAACCGAATCTTATTGGTACATCATCCATTGATACTACATGCACTATTTGGGGCCTGGAAACTGGCCAAGTCATGGGGCGGGTCAATATGGTATCAGGTCACGTGAAGACTCAGCTGATTGCCCACGACAAAGAAGTGTTCGACATTGCTTTCTCGAGGGCAGGCGGAGGAAGAGATGTTTGCTTCTGTTGGTCAGTAGTTAGTGTTTTTTAAACTTTTAATAATTAGTTGGTGAAAAAATTTTAGATATTTTTATTACATATTTAAAACTACTTTTTTCCATATAATTTTTTTGTAGCGCTAACCTAAAAAAAAAAAGAAGATATTCCAATGTTTTTAATTCAGTCGAGGCTCCATCCATCACACACCCTAACAAGTTGTTTCTGCAGGATTGATTTTTAGGTGATTTTAATGTGTTTCAGGTGCGGATGGCTCCGTGAGAATGTTTGATCTTCGACACTTGGAACATTCGACAATCATCTACGAAGACCCTTCACACACACCACTCCTCAGACTGGCTTGGAATAAACAGGATCCCAATTACTTGGCTACGGTTGCTATGGACGCGTGCGAAGTATGTAACCATTCTCTCTCGTTTCCTCGCAATATGGGCTAGTAGATTAATTTCATGCTTTTTTATATATTTAAGGATTATGTATGTATGTACGGATCACGTTGCGACACCGCACCCCGTTAGGTTTAAAAAAAAAGATGTTCGGTCTATTCAGTTATTGGATGGGTGATAGTCTTGGTTGCGTTATTAAAATGTAGCTACCGATGGTTCGGACCCTACGTAAAGCTGTAGGTCCTCCGTCACATGGCCTTTGCTGATACGGAGTAGGTTAAGTAACTCCTTGCATTATTATGTATAGGTCCCTCTTTGTATTTAAAGAGAGTTTCTCTAGTAGTTTCTGTAATATGAAATGGGTATCTGAAGTAGGTCTTAACATCTGTGAAAGAAACTGATTGAAGGTTATTTCAATGAATTTTAATCTGTGATTATTTTTCCGTTAGGTAATTATCCTGGATGTTCGTGTCCCGTGCACTCCCGTCGCTCGATTAAATAATCACCGCGCATGCGTGAATGGTATCGCATGGGCACCGCATTCGTCTGTACACATCTGCACAGCAGGTAAATTATATCCTCTATATAAGAGCGTCGTAAGTGCATCTTGGTTATTCCCCCCCTCCCCCTCCCCCTCCCCACTTTAAATATGTAAATTACCAACACACACCCTCCCTTTATACCAGGTGACGACCACCAAGCTCTTATTTGGGATGTGCACAGATGCCCGGGCAATCGAAGACCCCATTTTGGCCTACACAGCCGCTGAAGGAGAAATTAACCAAATTCAGGGGGTGCCACGCAACCCGACTGGATTGCCATTTGCTATAATAAGTGTTGGAAATTCTAAGGGTTTAAGTATTTTACCTGTTTTTTTATGTATGTACTCGTATATTAAGTGTATATATACAGTATATATTTTTACGATATGTGAGGAACTCAGTTATAAATTTTGTTAAGTAATTTAATGTTTCTTGAAGCTGTTTAGTAATTAAATTCATAGTTAATTGGGCACTAGCCATTTTTTTAATGCTTTTGTATTTTGGATAGTTGAGACTGACTGAATTTTTTTATTTCAATAGATTTAAATGAATTACTCGAGCAAGAATTTGAAAGGGAAGTTGAGGTTTTGACGTCAATGTACTAAATTAATTTTAAATTAGGCCACACACTTGAAAGGACTTGTATATACATCGAGAGGCAGAAAAATCGGCCCACTTGGAATATCGCGAAAAGCAAAAAAAAAGTGTTTTTATGAAAGTTTTAAAACTCGAAAATAGTCTAAGGCAACCAATAACGAGCCAAAACAACGTCAGCTGCGAACATAGGAGCTGTAACGAATTTTGATTTCTTTTGAGAAGTCGACAGTATGACATTCAGTTGTTGTTGGACTGCTGGTGCCACTTTTTGGTCTTCGGGTGTACTCTCCTGTCTCCACATAACGTTGGTAGACACGTCGAACCGTTGTTCTTGGAATCCGTAACGCTCGCTCCGACCATCTTCAATTAGGGCGACGACTCTTGCGACGTTCAAGGCACTCAAATCCATTATGTCCAATTCTGAAACCCAAAAGAATTAGAAGTCTGGTTATTGAACGCAAATGCCTACTCCCACTAGTGGAAAAAAGAAGTGGCACAAGCAGTCTAAGAGCAACTGAATGTCATATTGTAGAATTCTTGAAAGTCGAAAATTCGTTACAGCTACTGCGTTCGCAGCTGACGTTTTGGCTCATTTGGTTGCCTGACTATTTTTTCGAGTTTTAACTTCTATGAACAAACTTTTTGCTTTCCGCGATAGTCCAAGTGGGCCGCTTTTTCTGGTGCTCAATGTACTAAGTAGATTACCACTAACTATTCATGTTTTACATTTATAAATTTTGTACATAATTTTCATACATCAATAAGTGTTAGTTACTGAGTAAGGTTAATGAACTGTATATAATATATATTTTTAAGTCGTAAATAAATTAGATCTTTACATAAATAAAAGTGGTTATTTTAGGGTAGCATTCCTTACTGTAATTCAATCGGTAAGCTCTTGGTTCGAATTGCCGTCCTTTTGACTAACAATTATGGCGTTTCTCTCGGATCCCACGTAAAACTGTAGCTACCCTCAGTCATATGACCTTTGATACAGCTGTGATAAAACGGTTGTAAAATGTTAAAATGACTGCAACGATTAAATTAAAAATATTTTTCATAATTTGAAGTAAAACAAAATCATTAAGTATTCGAGAGCCTTGTACAGTTTTTGTAATTGTGGTGCTTCTCTTAGTCGTCCGAATGAAGACTGAAAATAAATATCAGGTAATCACAAAAGTTCGTGCGGTTTTCGATGTTCTCTTGTTTATGAGCTTTAAATAAATAAACCCTTCGAATGGCAAGTTCTTAAGCATTTTCGGAAACGTACACAAATCATTCACTACCAGATAACCGTACGGACAGTGTGCTCACAGCAGTAACAAGTGGAGACATGGCGACATCAAGGTTGGTTTTGAGAGCATGTCTTCTGTACGAGTTTAAACTTGGAACAAAAGCAACAGAAGCGGACCGCAGAATATGTACAGCATTTGGTGAAGATGAAGTTAGTGACCGCACTGCTCAAAAGTGGTTTAAGAGGTTTTCGACTGGAAATGAGTCACTTGAAGATACACCTCGTAAAGGACGACTGGTGACCATTGATGACGACGAACTCAGGACTGACGTTGAATCTAACCCACTTCAAACGTGTCAGATGCTTGCTTTAAAGTTCAACACAAGCGATGAAACTATTCGTCTGCATTTGCACCGCATCGGAAAAAGATACTCATTAGGGAAATGAGTACCCTACGAACTCAGTGGACAGAACAGACACCAGCGAATGACAATTTGCTTGTCACTTCTTGCACGCCAAAGGAATGAACCATTTTTGAATCGATTACTGACCTGTGATGAGAAATGGGTCTTGTACGACAATCGAAAGCGATCACATGCCTGGCTATCACCAGGTGAAGCTCGACCACAAACTCGCAGACCTGGTTTTCATCAACAGAAAGTGGCGGGTGTTTGGTGGAATAGCTCTGGTATTGTGCATTACGAGTTGATACAACCTGGAACATCAATCACAGGAGAGGTATACGCTGCACAACTATAGTGAGTCCAAAATGTGTTGATCCGAAAGCATCCAGCGCTAGTCAACCGCAAAGGAACTGTTTTTCCTTCAGGATAACGCACGACCACATATTGCTCGCGTAGTGCGAGATAAGCTGCAAAGCCTAGATTGGGAACTTTTGCTTCACCCACCTTATTCTCAGGACATGTCACCTTCTGATTAACTAGAGACAAGAAATGGTAATCACATGCGCAATAAAAGACTTATTAGAGAAACACTTGAACAGGAACTAAGTTTTTTGCCATCAAAACCTAAGTAGTTCTATGCAAAAGGTATCTAAGCTTGTATCTCGTTCGGAAAAGATTTCTGAAACTGAAGGGAACTATTTTCCTGATTAAATTTGTTTTTCTGTATTGTTTTTAATTCCATCCATATTGGTCGTAAAAACCGCACGAACATTTTTGGTTACCTGATAGATTTGTATTAAAGGCTGCTGTGTTCGGCGAGGAGGTGGGTGCTGGGCATTTTTCACTCGTTCAGTATGCCCTTTCTTAGTGTTACCAGACATTCAGCATTATCCTGGACAGCACAGGAATGGTGTCTTGTCTAATGTGCAGGGAAACTTGTTGCCGAGTACACAGGAGCGAGACACTGCGCGTCTCTTGAAGCATCATCTATTTGTCATGAGGTCAGAATGCGATAAATACTACTGTAGTAACTACAGTCTATCTTATAAGCAATGCATCTGTGTTTCAAGCGCCCCTGCCCTGCACGGCTTATACGTATGTTGTTGGGGATTACTTTCAATCGTAGGTACTATTTTATGAAATTAACTAATTAAAAAAAAGTGTCGCATATTTACTTAGAGGTTTGCAAGTTTCATAAATACATGGTACAAATCGTGAGCTACTTATGGAGAATTGACTATCTATATGGTGAATCAATTTCTCGCACTGTAGCAATTCCTTACTATGTCCAGAAATCCCTCTGCAAATCTGGCCACCCTAATGTTTCTCCATGCTGAAGCTTTTGGGTGGGAGAGAAAAACTTTATTCGATTAAATCTCACCCACCTTGGTAAATTTAAAAGGTTGAAGGCGTTGTATTTGGTATTTTCAACTGCACAACGACTTTGTTTTCCTCTATTTCATTATTAAATTTGAATTCCCGCCATTTTAAACACGAATTAGTCCGAGGAAATGAAAACTTATTTTTCGTTGCATTCCACCGTATGTTCATCTCAAAGTTTGTGAACAGGTTCAGTGCGATGAAACGAGAAAAATTAACTCATTTTCTGTAGTCTGAAATATTTTAAATGTTAAACAGAAAAAAAAACTATTATAAAGTAAACTTTTATTTACAAATTTTAAATAAATTAATTATAAAAAGAAGGGTGTAACTCAGTCAAAATTTTTGAAGAATGTATACAAAATGCAATCTTCAACTTCTTAAATTCAGTAATTAACTTTCAAACACCTACAAAAATATTTTTAAATCTTGCCTTTAAGTGTTAAAGATACTATGAATTTTTTTTGTTGTAACTATACATTATCCCTTTAAAAAAAAAAAGGAGGGGGGGGGGACCATAAGGGCCTACATGATTAACAAGTTTTAAACGAATTTGAAACCAGAAGATGGTCAGAGAACACCCAATTAAAAAATAAGTCGAATACTACTGAAATATTTATGTAATACTCTCGTTCCACGCGAATGAAGGCAGTGGCCCAACGCAGTCCCCACCCGAAAACCAGGCAAAATGTCAAAATGTGTGAGCATATTTCCAATGGATCAAATCCCACAAATGTGGTGGTAGTAATAGTACTACTGGGAATCGTTGTGAATTTTTGTTTTTCTCACTTTTGCATTAAAGTTTACACGTTACAAAATATGGGACAAATTGTTTTATATTAACAGTACAAAATTTACAAAAAACATAAATACATGATCAAGGTAAAGGCTTCGATCTCTTTCTTGCGATGGCGTCTTCTACGGCACGCAATTGCTTCAACAATTCCTCTCTTCTGGCAGCGGAAGGTTTCTTTGAAGTACTATTAATTGTTGTTGTTAAGGACGCTAGAGCAGTGGGTGACGGGGCACGTGGTTTCTGAAGGAGAGAAAACGTGTTACAGACACTAGCTAAGAAGAATCATTAAAATCTACCCAATTAAAGATGCTCTTCGTCACGGGTCTTTGAAACTAATGCACGCAAACCAAACTATGAGAATATATGAACCGTAAAGTGCAACTGGAAAACAAATCAACAGTAACTACATTTTAACCAGAAAAAAATAAGAAAAGCAAAAGCAGATAATTTACTAACGCGAAATCAAACGCAAATTATTTTTTGAAAGAAACTGCATACTATAAACAATTAAACATTAAAATATTCCATTACCACCTTTGCCGGAGGAGGATTAGCCGGCGGTGGTTCCAATTTTCTCTTCTTCAGTATTCGGGCATCGTTATCTGATTCACCACCTGAAAAGGCAAATATCGATCACCGCTAGGGTTCTTAAAGTGACTTCCCTTCTAATCGTTTGTAACACCATCACGTGTAATCTTTATATCAATACATGCCAACACACACACACACGAATCAAATTAATAACTTCATACTTACTATCATCATCAACACCAAGAACTGTCTTGTCAACCTGTTTAACACCACCTGGCTTCTTCAAAGTTAATTTTATCTGTTGCTTCTGACCCGCAACCTTAGAAAAAAATAAAAATTAAACTAACGCTAAATAATAATAGTTTTAAAAGGCTTTATTAGAGAAAACTAAGTTCGATTCAATTTATCGTTATTGTCAACAATCGTTAACTTTCCATACCGCATAGCGACGCAAATTTTGACTGCAATGCGTTTTTTAATTTAAACCCGTTCAAGCGTTCATTTATTAATTCGAGAGCACCGTACTAAAAACCTACAGGGTGTCCCAGAAGTCTTGGAGGGGTTTTATTTGGCTACAACTTTTTCTTTTTTGATTAATTAATTTTCTTTTTCAATTAAAGTACCCTTGCTACAATTAATGAAAATGGAATCCTGGAGAGTGCAACAAAGAATGGCTATTGTGGAACTTTATTTGACGAACAACTCTTGCATCGTTGCCGCTCAAAGAGCGTTTAGATTAAAATTCAACACACGTTCTGCTCCTTCTGATCGAGCTATTTGACGGTACGTCGCTAAATTTCGTATGGGAAAGGGTCAGGGAGACGAACCCCAGACTGGGCGTCCTCGGACAAGCCTAAGTCCAACTCGGGTTGAGATGGTTCATAAAAGCGTTGAGGAAAATCCACATCTGTCCGACGACGCAGCCAGGAATTAAACATTTCAAGAAGTTCCTTATATTGAATTTTAAAAGGATATCAATCTTCACAAATTTCAAATTGATCTTGTGGTTTGATTTCTTGAGCAGAGTCGGATAATGTACACTAATGTGATTTTAGATTTACGCAATGAAAATAAAGATTTTCACCAGATATTAAATTTGTAATAAAAATCGCAATAAATATATTTTCATGTGTTAAACTTTTTTTTATTTGATCCCCAAACAAAAAAGTTATAGCCAAGTAAAAACCCCTCCAAGACTTCTGGGACAGACACCATTTATAAGCAAAATTTCTTGAAATTACATTAGTATAAATAACTATAAAGTAATGAATAATAAATGTGTAACTGTATGTAGAATATTTCCTAAATCATAACCTTGTCATGTAATACGCCCGATTCCGTGACACGCGTCGAGTTACTACTACTTTTAGAGGATTTAACTCTTTAATGCCCAGTGTGTGAAATTTTCATCGTTAACTTTGGAAGCAATTTTAGACCTTCCAGTTCCCAATGTGTGAAATTTAACACATTTCGTATTTTATTAATTATGAACAATAAAACTTTGTAAAATATATTTTTCAGTTATTTTGGGTCCAATTAAACGATTTTTATATCCCAATTTTTTTTTTTTTTTTACTTTTCGACTTAATTTGGGTATGAAAGGGTTAACTGCCGTTTGAACCCAGTGGGTCATATCACAGTGAATGAATGAGGGTGATCAAATAAGCTGCGTCAAGTCAGTAGCTTTCAAAAACCGTACCAGCGGATCCACCCAAAACGAAGTGTAATTCGCCAGCAAGCGGGATAAATGGTCAGGGACCGCAATCTCAAAGCCGAGGTGGGGGCAGCGGGTCGCATCGTAGCAATAACACTCGAGATGATGATGAGCGACCGTCAGTGGGAAAAAAAGCAAGTGTCGCACACCGGAAGGGAATCTCGACTCAGGTGCTGCCCATGCTTAAGTCGAGAATGACCAATTTTCAGCCCGGAGGACAATTTCGCACCGATGGCGAAGTTTATTGGTACCCAACGTATCCCATGTTTGGTACCAACGAAACCAGCAAGTATTATGAACGACAGCACCGATGTCAAAGTGTAGCAGCGGGTAAGACGCAGACAAGGGTTACATTGAAGCCAACTGGCGGATCAGTCCGCCGCCACATTACCCTGAACGCCAGCATGAGCTGCCTCCAGCAAATGGAGACGGTCTTTCGACGAGAGGACGAGAGAGCGAGAGCCAGAAAAAAATCCTGGTCACTAAGGGATGCTTCCGGAAGGAATGGTCCAGAGAGTGCCGAACTGGGGACTCGTCGCAATCTTCTTGAGAGCTCGGAGAATAACCGCAAGTTCAGCGGTGTAGGTGGAAGCGACGCCATGGAGGCGGACACACCGAGTGCCCACCCCCGGGATCACCACGCCAAAACCCGCAGTACCCCATGATTTGAAGCCATCAGCGCAAAATGCAACGTCGTTCCCATGGTACCGGGCTCGATGGTCCCTGAAGAGATCACGCAAGACCAAAGGGAATGTGATAAACAGCATTGGACGAGCGGAAAACGCCACGGGGGCGTCCGGAGAACTTTACTAATTGCTACTTCAAGCAATTTTTTTAATATTTGTTTCAGCATCTTTGCACTGTTATTTAAAACTCTCTTAACTCTAAATCACGCGCCAATCAACCAAATTAAGAATCCACCGATAGTGCAAATTGGGCATTATAACGAGCAGAGAATTAAGCAAAATAACTTACTTTTACTAAATCAATAGCCTTTGTTTTTGCAGATTCTCCATACGACACTGTACCGGGTCCTATCCTCCGCCCTCTTTCCGCTGAAAAGAAAAAAATATTAGCATTTATAAAGCCCTATACAAAACATTTTTATTAACATTCATTCATTTCCCCATTTCAAATTTTCACTATAAATTTCTAAAACAATCTGCACTATCTACGACTTACCATTACTTCTTTACATCCCCTAAAATGTGAAACCTCAATGATCCAAACAAAACCATGAGCATGAACTACTATTAATTATTGCGAAACAATGAACTCTAGTCTCGGGTATCGTAATACTAAGCATGGAATTAACATTTAGGATCTTTCCTTTCAAATTACCGATGGGCTTAAAATACATTAAGAACTTCCAGAATATTTTCCAAAGTTACACGACCTCCGGAACTTCCGTACTTTTAAAGCATGTAGTAGTATTTGAAAGTCATTTTCAAACTTCAATTATTAAAAGCTTTTAGTTCCGAATATACTGATAAACTCGCTTTCAAAAAGCGGCAAAAGTGATGATACTTTAATTAACCACTCCTTCCTGTACCACGCAAAATACAGGACGATATTTTTAATGGCACCCGAAGTAGATTCAAAATAGAAAACATGAACATTCCTTCAATTTTCAATATTTTTTAGTTCCCACATTTTTAAGCTTAAAAATTAAAATAATATTTTACTCCATGATCATCATTATTATTATTAATATTAATGATAAAAAGTAATTTCTTAAAGGTTATATACAGGGTGGGCGGAAAGTAGCTCCCTATTTTGGATTGGTAAAAAAATACGTATATTATCCATTTATTTCAGAAGAAATAATATGAAAAGGTAGGCATACATGGTAGGTTTTCTCTGAAATTCAATGTGGGCTCCAACTCTTTCCACCAGCTTCTGGAGCCGCCCAGGAATGGCGTCCACTGACTTTAGCAGGAACTCCGGCGGGATGGAGGACATGACTTCCCGAATTCGGTCCTCCAGTTCTTCCAATGTCCTCGGTTTGGTGCGGTAGACTTCTTCCTTTACCCACCGGAGGATAAAGGAAGAAGTCTACCGCACCAAACCGAGGACATTGGAAGAACTGGAGGACCGAATTCGGGAAGTCATGTCCTCCATCCCGCCGGAGTTCCTGCTAAAGTCAGTGGACGCCATTCCTGGGCGGCTAGAAGCTGGTGGAAAGAGTTGGAGCCCACATTGAATTTCAGAGAAAACCTACCATGTATGCCTACCTTTTCATATTATTTCTTCTGAAATAAATGGATAATATACGTATTTTTTACCAATCCAAAATAGGGAGCTACTTTCCGCCCACCCTGTATATATATATATATATATATATATATATATATATATATATATATATATATAGATATATATATATATATATATATAATACACAGACAGTATATATATATATACACGTGTATTTTCAAAAGTTATTTTTGGGATTCAGAGATCGTCCCTGATAAAACAGGAAAGCAAATTGTGAAACTGGGTTTTTAGACAACTTGAGATACAAAAAACAATGCAACTCCATTGTATGTTACGTCACAGACGTGTCTTTCTACAAAAAAAAAAAAAAAAAAAAAAAAAAAAAAAAAATATAGGACAAGTCTTCTTGACTCTTGGTTACTGTGTTGTCCATTCTTCATCATCATCATCATCTGTACTAAACGGACGCATTTCCTGAGCGCTCTGATTTTGCATCAACTTTTACATATTGCTGAGAATTTTGCTTTTGGATAGTTTTGAATTTTATATACTTGCGTTTAAATTTACGTTGTTATAGTTAAGTAATTGAATATTAGTGGTTTTTAGCGATTTAGAAGTTTTCATTGCGTGCCGGCTTAATTTAACTTATACCTGTGACGGTTTAAACTAATTTTTAACTGCGCGATGCCGTCGCAGAAAGCGTCGTGTGTTAGGTGTAGGGTAAACCGGTGGTATTCGGAATTTAAGGATTATAACGGCGGTCCAATGGCGATTACCGATAGATCAGTTTGTTTCTTTTGCGAGTTCATGGAGGAATTAGTTGACATAAAACGCAGTGTACGTGAGGTAGCGGAAAGACTTGCAACGCTTGATGAGGGCAGGGGTAGGGCTACGGTTGACGTAGGCCGAACCAATACTAACGTTGAAGACGTTAGTAGTTTGAAGAGTGAGGTGCGTAACCTAGTTTCGGTAGCTTGTCGGGAAGGTTAGATAGAGTTGAGGAAGGGGTTAAGGTTAGTCCGAGAGTAGTAGATAGCGAGGGATTTAGAGAGGTTAAGGGTGGAGCTAGGCCGTGTACGTTAGGTGATAGGAATTCCCCCCCTATCGAGGTTTCGAACCCTTTCGCCCATTTGGAAAGGGACGTGAATGAGGGGGAAACTATTTTAATTGGGGACTCTTTAGTGCGCCACATGGACAGAGTTCGTTAAACGGCATCCAACCAAGAGGAGGAGGGTCTGTCTCCCAGGGGCCAGGGTTGACAGAGTTAGAGACGAAGTGGATAGGATTGACGTTGCCTCCCGTCACTCAATGTTGGTGACGATGGTAGGAGGCAACGACTCGTATAGGCCCGATACGAGAGTGCCTGACCTTTTGGAGATATACAGGGTGTCCCAGAATTAACTATATTTCAATGAAATCGGACAAATTTTTTAAAAACACACTTTTATTTATGTTTATCATGTTTATCATGTGTTAAAAATGTATAAATTTCTAAATTTTTTTCATAATTTTTTCATTATCTGGTCCAATGAAAGACCGTCTGAAGTCATAGAATGGCAAAGAGACTCTCCAAAAGTTAACGTGTGGCTTGGAATGACCAAATCCAAAATTTATGGCCCATTCTTCTTTGCGGAAGCAACTGTAACAGGTACCGTCTACCTTGATATGCTTCAGCAGTTTCTCGAACCACAGCTTCTTGATGATGGCATTCTTGATAATGTTGTGTTTCAACAAGAAGCATTGATCTTTTAGCGATAACCTTTGTTTTTATGAAACCCCATGCAAAGAAATCCAGGGGTGTCAAATCCGGAGAACGCGGAGGCCAAGGTCGAGGTCCTCCACGTCCAATCCACCGATTCGGAAGGCGTCTGTTGAGGTATTCTCGAACAATTAGAGCATAATGACATGGTGCTCCATCTTGTTGAAACACAACATTATCAAGAATGCCATCATCAAGAAGCTGTGGTTCGAGAAACTGCTGAAGCATATCAAGGTAGACGGTACCTGTTACAGTTGCCTCCGCAAAGAAGAATGGGCCATAAATTTTGGATTTGGTCATTCCAAGCCACACGTTAACTTTTGGAGAGTCTCTTTGCCATTCTATGACTTCAGACGGTCTTTCATTGGACCAGATAATGAAAAAAATTATGAAATAAAATTATGAAAATAAAATTATGAAAAAAATTTAGAAATTTATACATTTTTAACACATATTAAACATGATAAGCATAAATAAAAGTGTGTGTTTAAAAAATTTGTCCGATTTCATTGAAATAGTTAATTCTGGGACACCCTGTATAGGGGGTTAATTAGGTCCCTGAAGGCCAGGTCAGATAGGTCTTTAGTTCTAGGTATTACCCCTAGGCACGGGTTGGGTCTTAGAATTACGTCAAAAACAATATTTTTGAGTAACAAATTAGAAGAGATTTGTGCTGAGGAAAATGTACCCTTCGTAAAGCTTTGGTCCGAATTCAGTGATCCTAGCCTTTTTATAAAAGATGGGGTGCATTTTAATGAAATAGGTAATGCTAGGCTAGGTAGGTTAATAGACAAACGTGCGAAAGCTGTATAGGTCGAAGCCTTCTTTAAACGTTGAGGGTCCGGGAAACGCGGGCCCGACGTGATAAATAGTTTAGAACGCTGGCCCGTGGTAAAAAATAACTTAAACGTCTTTTATTGTAACGCGCGTAGTATTAGAAATAAATTAAATGAATTTAAGGCGATAATTTATTCCGGCAACTATGATATAGTTGCTATCACTGAAACTTGGTTGAATACCGTGACTCGGGACTTGTTGGGGGAACTTGATATACCGGGTTTTAAACTCTCTACTAATGATAGGTTACATAGGTTTGGCGGAGGCGTTTTGCTGTACATTCGTAATTCCCTTAGGGTTATCGAGGTTAAGTTAGATTTTCCGGCAGCAATTAATGCGATATGTGTTGAAGTTAGGGCGCGTAGTATTAGTTTTAATTTCGTTGTTGTTTATAGACCTCCCGTTCAACCCCTCGATACAGATACTAGATTTTACTCACTTCTTGGTAATTTTATTGACAATCGGAATAGTGTAATTGTCGGAGAGTGACTGCCCTAATGTTAATTACGAGAATTTTACTGGTAATGAGGAGGGTTTGAGATTGGTTGAGTTTATGGACGATAACTTTTTACGACAGATAGTTACCGAACCAACGCGCGGTGAAAATATTTTAGATTTGGTGAGGAAGAACGGCGAGAATATAGTCGAAGGTTTAGAAGCAGGCGAGAGTTTAGGATGTAGTGATCATCAAATTCTTAGGTTTAAGTTATTGATAGAAAACACTAAGGATAGTAACGTAATAGAAGTCCCTGATTTTCGTAGGGCTAATTTTGATAGTTTTGCTGATAGGATGAGAGTAGTGGACTGGGATAACTTATTTATGGGCAATGACACAAATTTGCGTTGGGTGGCGTTTAAAGAGTTTTAGGAATATTGAAAGGGAGTTTATTCCTCATAGGCCCAAGCGCGCTAGAAATCGTGGTAGGCCGAAGTGGTGGACTAGGGAAATAGGAGTTTATAAACGAGCATATAGACAGTAAGCGCAATGGCACGGCAGCTAACTTTAATAAATATATCGAGCTTAGACGTCAGGTTAAAAGATCAGTTAGGAATGCCAAGCGTAATTTAGAGATACTTATAGCTGCGGATAGTAAACATAATCCAAAAAAGTTTTTTGAATACGTTAATAATGGTAAGCGGTAAAAGATAACATAGGCCCTCTAGTGGATGTTAATGGCGCTTTGGCTTCTGACGCTCAGGCGATGGCGGGTATTTTCAATAACTTTTTTGCGACAGTTTTTACCGTAGAAGACGTAGATAATGTCCCCGACGTGGACGATATCGTTCCATTTAGTAGCGAGACATTTTGGATGAAATAACTGTTTACGAGGCTGAGATTGCGCATTATATAGATAGGCTAAAAGTTAGCAAGGCTCCAGGCACTGACGCTTTTTATCCTAGACATTTGAAAGAAGTTATCGTAGGCCCCTTAACGAAGATTTTTAATCAGTCACTCGAAACGGGGATTATTCCTGAAGGCTTCAAATTAGCTAACGTCACGCCTATTTTTAAAAAAGGCCACCGCGCAGTAGCTAGCAATTATAGGCCCATTAGCTTAACGTCAATTGTCGGTAAACTTTTGGAATCCGTAGTTAGGGATCGTATCATCGATCACTTGGAAAGTAGAGATTTGATTAATAGTAGTCAGCATGGATTTCAACGCCATAGATCTTGTTTAACTAATGTTAGAATTTTATAACGAAATAGTGCGCGAATACGATAGGCATAGAGCAGCTGACGTTATTTATTTAGATTTTAAAAAGGCGTTCGATACAGTTCCGCATAGGAGACTAATTGCGAAGGTCAAAGCGCACGGTATACGCGGTCAGGTAGCTAACTGGTTAGAAGAAAGAATGGCTTAGTGCTAGGAGGCAGAGGGTCGTAGTTAATGGTAGTGAATCCGGGTGGTTAGATGTAGGTAGCGGTGTCCCACAGGGTTCAGTGATAGGCCCATTGCTATTCGTAATTTACATTAACGACATAGATGTAGGATTGACTAGTAACGTGTCAAAATTCGCGGACGATACTAAAATAGGCGGTAAGGTTGTTAACGAGGACGATAGAAATAGGATTATGGAGTGGACAGATAAGTGGCAGATGCAATTTAACATAGACAAATGTAAAGTTTTGCATATAGGTTCTCGCAACAATAATTACACGTACACGATGGATGATAGGGAGTTAGTGAGCGTTGACGAGGAAGTAGATTTAGGCGTACGCGTATCTCAGGATTTAAAGGTTAGGAACCAGTGCCTGTAGTCTTGCGCAAAAGCTAATAGGATGTTAGGCGTCATAGCGCGTAATTTCGAATTTAAATCGAAGGATATTATATTGCCCCTTTACAGGTCCCTAGTCAGGCCTCATTTAGAATATGCAGTTCAGTTTTGGTGCCCGTACTTGCGTGAGGATATTGATAGGTTAGAAAGGGTTCAGCGTCGTGCCACGAAACTTATTCAGTCATTGCGCAATAAGCCTTATGAAGATAGGATTAAAGAGTTAGACCTGCATTCACTCGAAACTAGAAGATTAAGGGGGGAGCTTAGTGAAGTTTTCAAAATCGTTAATAACATCGATAACGTAAATTTTAACATTGTTCACTTTCGATAATAGTAATACTCGCAATAACGGATTTAAGTTGCGTGGCAGACGTTTCATTACTAATATCGCTAAAAACTTCTTTACGTTTAAAGTAATTGATAAATGGAATAATCCTCCCGCGTCAGAAGTTCATTCTACCAGCGTTAATATGTTTAAGAACCGTCTTGACAGACATTTTAAAAGTATTAACGTTGTTTAATTTAAAAAAACAAAGTTAGCAACAGGAGCTCTGGTGGTGGTGCTCGAGGATGAGTCTGTTGACGATGAATGCCAGCTTGTGACATGCCAGCGTGTGATGCCAGCAATAAAATTATTATTTAAAAAAAAAAAAAAAAAAAAAAAAAAAAAAAAACTAACACGAACGTAGATGTAGCTCGTAGCGTAAACTAACCCACTTTTTGTTTAACTACCTACTTTTTTTTTTTTTTCTTATCTCCTTACTTTGCATGTCTGTAACTCTCTTTACTTGCATGTTTGTAGTTTGCATGGTATGACTGAGTTAAGACTATGTTTGCATGGTTTGTAAGCGTTCTGATTTTACTTCTTTTCATCTTTCACCCCTCTCCTATTTTCTCCGACTATTTTTCTGATTTGTCGGCAGTGGCCGGCGGATGCTGAGACTTTTTTTCCTCTTTCTGAATGAATGTTAACCCACGAGTGATAGGTGTTGCTCCTGACTTAACCCTTTATTCTCTTCTCTTCTCTTCTCTTAACCCCCTACTCTTTCCTTTCTCTCGGGCTAACCTTAGAGTGGATCTTCGGGTTTTTGTTAGCCTTAGCGTCTGTAGATATGTAGATCATCATCATCCTCATTAAATTAAACGAATTTAAGGTGATAATTTATTCCGGCAACTACGATATAGTTGCGATCACTGAAACGTGGTTATATACCGTGACTCGGGACTTGTTGGGGGAACTTGATATACCGGGTTTTAAACTCTCTACTAATGATAGGTTACATGGATTGGTGGCGGCGTTTTGCTGTACATTCGTGATTCCTTTGGGGCTATCGAGGTTAAGATAGATTTTCCGTCAGCAATTAATGCGATATGCGTTGAAGTTAGGAGCGTAGTCTTAGTTTCAATTTTGTTGTTGTTTATAGACCTCCTGTTCAACCCCTCGATACAGATACTAGATTTTACACACTTCTTGGTAACTTAATTAATAATCGGAATAGTATAGTTGTCGGAGACTTTAACTACGCTAACGTTAATTATGAGACTTTTACTGGTAACGATGAGGGTTTGAGACTGACTGAGTTCATGGAAGATAATTTTTTACGACAGATGGTTACCGAACCAACGCGCGGTGACAATATTTTAGACGTGGGGATGACGAACGGCAAAAATATAGTCGAAGGTTTAGAAGTAGGCGAGAGTTTAGGATGTGATCATCAAATTATTAGGTTTAAGCTACTGATAGAAAACACAGGATAGTAACGTAAGAGAAGTCCCTGATTTTCGTAGGGCCAATTTCGATAGTTTTGCGGATAGGATGAGAATAGTGCTGGGATAACTTATTTATGGGTAATGACGCAAACTTGCAATGGGAGGCGTTTAAAGATAGTTTCTTGACTATCGAAAGGAAGCTTATTCCTCGTAGGCCCAAGCGCGCTAGAAATCATGGTAGGCCCAAGTGGTGGACTAGGGAAATAGGCGAGTTCATAAACGAGCGTAACAGAGCGTATAGACTTAAAAATCGCAATGGACACGGTAGCTAACGTCAATAGGTATATCGAGCTTCGACGTCGGGTTAAAAGATCAGTTAGGAATGCTAAACGTAATTTAGAGATACTTATAGCTGCGGATAGTAAACATAACCCAAAAAAGTTTTTCGATTACGTGAATAATCGTAAACCGATAAAAGATAATATAGGCCCTCTGGTGGACGCTAATGGCGCTTTGGCTTCCGACGCTCAGGTGATGGCGGGTATTTTTAATAACTTTTTTGCGCAGTTTTTACCGTAGAAGAGGTAAATGATGTCCCCGACGTGGACGATATCGTTCCATTTAGCAGCGACTCTCTTTTGGATGAAATAACTGCTTACGAGGGTGAGATTGTGCATTATATCGATAGGCTAAAAGTTAGCAAGGCTCCAGGCACCGACGCGTTTTATCCTAACATCTGAAAGATTTGAAAGACGTTATCGTAGGCCCCTTAACGAAGACTTTTAATCAGTCACTCGAAACGGGGATTATTCCTGAAGACTTCAAATTAGCTAACGTCACGCCCATTTTTAAAAAAGGCGACCGCACAGTAGCTAGCAATTATAGGCCCATTAGCTTAACGTCAATTGTCGGTAAACTTTTGGAATCCGTAGTTAGGGATCGTATCATCGATCACTTAGAAAGTCGCGATTTGATTAATAGTTGTCAGCATGGGTTTCGACGCCATAGATCTTGTTTAACTAATTTGTTAAGTCTTATAAAGAAATAGTGCGCGAATATGATAGGCATAGAGCGGCTGACGTTATTTATTTAGATTTTAAAAAAGCGTTCGATACAGTTCCGCATAGAAGATTAACTGCAAAGGTTAAAGCGCACGGTATACGCTGTCAGGTAGCTAACTGGTTAGAGGATTGGCTTCATGGTAGAAAACGGAGGGTCGTTGTTAATGGTAGTGAATCGGGGTGGTTGGATGTAGGTAGCGGTGTCCCACAGGGTTCAGTGTTAGGCCCATTGCTATTCGTAATCTACATTAACGACATAGTTGTAGGATTGACCAGTAACGTGTCAAAATTCGCGGACGATACCAAAATAGGCGGTAAAGTTGTTAACGTGGACGATAGAAATAGGTCCCAAGACGATGTAAATAGGATTATGGAGTGGACGGACAAGTGGCAGATGCAATTTAACGTAGACAAATGTAAAGTTTTGCATATAGGTTCTCGTAACAATAATTACACGTACACAATGGACAAGAAACAGTTAGCGAGCGTTGACGAGGAAGTAGATTTAGGCGTACGCGTACCTAAGGATTTAAAAGTTGGGAACCAGTGCCTGGAGTCTTGCGCAAAAGCTAGTAGTATGTTGGGCTTCATAGCGCGTAATTTCGAATTTAAATCGAAGAATAGTGTATTGCCTTTTTACAAGTCCCTAGTCAGGCCTCATTTAGAATATGCCGTTCAGTTTTGGTGCCTTTATTTGCGCAAGGATATGGATTAGGGTGTGACAGTTGCCCCAACTTTGTCCTACAATACTGTTCAAAATTTTGGTGTTACATATTGACATAAAAAATACACACGTGCAATTTTTTGAAGATTCATGCATATTCGAGTGAGCGCGAGCAATTTGAAAAATAGCGATTTTGCTTATACGGCATACGCGCCTATATATGAGATTACACAACCATCATAAGGGATATTAACACAAGTCATTTGCCTGTCTTAATTAAAAGCTGTTATCACTAACACAAAAAAGTTATTCTTATTCTCTCATGGTACATTAAGGGGTTTTATCATATATTCACAAGGTATTATTTCTCTAGAGCAAGAAACCATGATTTCTGTTCGGAAACAGATGATCGTTTGCGCTGATTAGGAACGCGGAGTCTGTCATTTTCAACTCTTGAAGGACTTCTTGAAAGCGCTCCTCATCCCTGGCAACATTAAGAAAGTCGTGGCAAAGTTTTACACCACGCTCTGCAGCCTCATTGACGACCTGAAGCTTGTCCACAACCCATTTCATGTTCAGGTAGTCGTCATGATCCGCCTATTCACTGGCTGGACTGTGGAGAAACTGATAGGGCATGCCTAAAATGGTGAAGAACCGGCTTGAGTCAGGCCCAATTAGGTCCACCAGGGCAGTGCCACTTTCTGGGACAGGGGGAAGATATGGCTTTCCATAGCCCCCATGATTGAGCCCCACTCTCTTAGTAACTTCAGTGCCTTCATGGCAAAGACTTCAGTGCCTTCATGGCAAAGAAGGGCCTTCCTCATCTCCTCTTTTGTCCTTTCTTGTACTTGGGACGAGAACAAAGCCAGTGGGGCCAACTCCTCAGTTAGGTACCAAGTGTGTCTACCGAGTGCCACACGTGCTTTGTCAACTATTGTGGCGTCATATGGGGCAAATTCAGCCAAGGTTTCGACCAAATTCAAGTCATTCAGTGGCGCACTTGCTGGAACGGGGCAAACAATCCACCATGGGACATAAACAGCGACTGTGAACACAGCAAACCGTTCTAACTTGCTGATTTGACTTTTAGTCACAACCTCGGCTTTGGGAAACTGCTCTTTGATCTGGCCTGACAAAAGAACAATCTTGAGGGTATAGAGCAGTTTAGCCATCCACCTTGCTTTGTGAAGTGCGCCGGGGTAGACCATTGTGAAGTTCACTGGCTCGGATCCTTTAGTTACAAGCAGCAGACAAAGCTCTACCAGCTCCTTGTAGTCGCCACGTGTAAATGGTTGGGCTAGAGATTCACGGAAGAAGTCAGCCATCTCCTGCTGGCGCTCCTCAAACACTCCAGGCATGCGGGGTAGTAGTATTTCTTTTTTTCATTGTACGCCAGTTGAGAGAAATGGTTCTTGAACCTAGAAATGCAATTATTGGGATTATTGTATTTCGTACTAATCTATAATATTGTTTTAGGGGTATTAAGATTGATATGATCGATCATTTGCTTGGTGTTAGTATATCTAAGTCTAATAAAAGAAATTCCACTAAATTTGTTCATTAGATAATAATATTCCTTGTTATTTTGTAAAGCTTATGACTCACCTCTGGAAAACCATTATGTTTGGACTTGAAGAGCCCTCCACTTTCAAGCAATCCCAGCAAACACCTAGGATGACTTCGCCCACATGCCTGCGACAGGCGCACCAGAATACGGCACGCTCTAATTCCTTTTGGAGGGAGACGCAAGCAGCTGTTTTTTCCTGAAAAAAAAATGTAATTGTAGTTTAAGGCCACCATTTCAGGCACGTGCTTTTTGCAGATTTCTGTTAAATCATTCACTATATTTTGGTATTAATGTCGTGATAAATTCACGCTGATGTTTGAAATAGGTTTACCTGTATTGGATGAAGTTGTGTCGAAAACCATACCAACGACATTCTGTTCACACTCCCAATCGACCAGAAGTTGTTTGGTTGCTGTTGATATCAAGTCTCCTTGAACCAGGCCAGCTTTTTGAGCCAAATGCGGAAGAGGTGGGACTCCAAGAAGCTTTGTGCCATTGACACCAGACACAAGAATGGGCAGGCGGTCATCAGTGCCTTTGGAATCCAGCGTGTCCATAAGTTTACCATCCCAGTGCACCAGTACTTTGTCTGATGGTTGCCATTCATCCATGATTTTTAAACTTATTTCTGACACGATGGAAGCTCGGTATCGGTGGGCCGTCCTTGCATTTAGACTCAGCTTTGATGTATCTCCACCACATGCAGATACAAGGGAGTACACAAGTGCACTCAGCTGGGTCGGCGAGATGTTGTTTCGAACACTGCATGAAACAAGTTCTGCCGACTTCAGAATATCATGGGGCACAAAAATTGAAACTCCCTCTTTCACTGTTCTCCGATGTTTTCTCTTTGGTTCAGCAGTGCTGGCCTCATCAATGTCATCGTCCTCATCAGAGCTAATAGGTGAATCAATATCAGCCTGTACATTCTCAGCATGATCACATTGCTCTCTCTTGTCGCTCTCTTCTCGCATCTGCCTTTTCTGTCGCTTCTGAACCTTTTCTGTGAGTAGTTTGTTTACCCCAGAGTAGGTAGCTACTCTGTCACTTAGCATGCTTTTCATAAAGAGTATGTCAGTATCGATGGCATCTTGTTCGGCCTGAGTTTTCCCCTTTTTCGCAGCCGCCATGTCTTTCAACACTGTGTTCTTATAAAATTTCATCGTCAGGCTCAATTCTGATTTAAACTTCATAATTCCAGGATCATCAGCCCGTCTTCTATCCTCATTCTTTTTCATAAGCATCATGTAGTCTTTGTCATAGTAAGTTTTAATCACTCGGCCAATATTGTTCCTGCCTGTAATGGTCGGGACATTCGCCTTCTGGTAATGCAAAAGCACATTGTCAATGGTGGCAGATAAAGCCTGGTCCCAATGCATATCCCGAAGGTTTGCTAACAGACATGGTAAGACCTGCCTATTAGTTGGCAGTTTGCAGCCCTTTATTTCCTTTTCTTCTTCTCGGGGTATGGTGCCCAATAACATTCTGACATACTCATCATCTTGCCGTGTATCCATGATTAAATTCTCTATTCACAACATCAAATCACTGTCAAGGGAAAAGAAAAGAGCATCATTAAAATTAAATGCAATAAAATAATACGTGGAAAATTTGTGGGTCAGCGTTCCAGACCCGGAAATGAAAATCTGATAAAATGTGCTATTTTCACACTTATTTATGAAGTTCATAAGCTGAAATAGCAATACTTGCTGGTACGACGGTGCTAGCTCAAACATGCACCGATCTCCAAGAAAATTTACAGGGGTGTTTCCTAGATAAATACACAACACTAAAACTTTGAACAGCATTGTAGGACCATTTTTTGAGTTTTGGAGGGCAGCGGTCACACCCTAATATGGATAGGTTGGAAAGGGTTACGAAGATAGGATTAGAGAGTTAGATTTGCATTCACTCGAGACAAGGAGATTAAGGGAGGAGCAGAGTGGTTTTCAAAATCGTTAATAAAATCGATAACGTAAATTTTGACAAATTGTTCATTTTCGATAATAGCAATACTCGTAATAACATTTAAATTACGTGGTAGGCGTTTCATTACTAACACTGGTAAAACCTTTTTTTACGTTTAAATTAAGTGACAGATGGAGTAATCTTCCCGCGTCCGTCGTGAACTCTACATATTTAAAAACCGTTTAGATAGGCATTTTAAAAATATTAACGTCGTTTAAAATAATAATAAAACTAGCAACAGGAGCTCTGGGGATGATGGTCGAGGTTTCAGTCTGTTGACGATTGATGCCAGCTTGTGACATGCCAGCGTTAAATTTATATTATTAAAAAAAAAAAAATTAGACTAACACGAACTTAGATGTAGCTCGTAGCGTAAACTAACCCACTTCTTGTTATACTCTTCATACTTTTTTCTCTTTCTTGCATGTCTGTAGTTTCCATGGTATGACTGGTTTTTGTAATTAAGACTGTTTGCATGGTTTGTAAGCGTTCATATTTTACTTCTTTTCATCTTTCACCCTTTTCCTATTCTCTTCGACTATTTTTCCGAATTGTCGGCAGTGGCCGGCGGATGATGATGATTCTCTCTCTCTCTCTGTCTCAGTTAGTCACCCTCCAACAGCAGGTAGTCACCCTCCAACAGCAGGTAGTCACCCTCCAACAGCAGGTAGTCACCCTCCAACAGCAGGTAGTCACCCTCCAACAGCAGGTAGTCACCCTCCAACAGCAGGTAGTCACCCTCCAACAGCAGGTAGTCACCCTCCAACAGCAGGTAGTCACCCTCCTTCCACGTTGGAGGGGACTCAGGCTCCTGCGGAGTTTGTCCCCTCGTTAGTGAGGGGCTCTTCAACTCCCGACAGCCCTGGCTGTTCGGGAAACGGGTCGTGCTAGGGGGCGGTCAGAACAGGGGAGGCTCCCTCCATGCAATGCTTTTTAATGCTAGGTCGATCAGGAACAAGTTTGGCGAGCTACGGGCGCTCTTAGCATCAGAATACCAGGATATCGTTGCTATCACAGAGTCCTGGATTCATACTGATCGTAGGGACTACGTTGGGGAGTTCGAAATTCCCGGGTATAGAATGTTTCGCAAAGACCGCACCCGTGGGGAGGGGGGTGGGGTACTAATATACGTCAGGGACACGTTGAGTCCGGTTGACTGCCAGTTCCGGTCGGAACGGGAGCTGCTTGGCGTCGATCTGAACGTGGGAGGGACGAACTATAGGTTAATCTTGGTGTACAGACCTCCGCATCTCCTCCTCGAGGAGGATACAGCCCTGTACACCGAACTCAGTAGCCTGCTAGGGGATAGGGTGTGTGTAGTTTTAGGAAACTTCAACTGTCGCGGCATAAAGTGGGAAAACAGGACGGCCGATGCTGAGGGGAGGAGGCTAGTTGACTTTGCTGATGAGAACTTCCTCACTCAGTGGGTCAACGAGCCTACACGAGGCGAAAGCGTTCTAGACTTAGTATTCACGACCGAAGACAACCTCGTCACTGGCCTCACCGTTGACGAATCATTGGGCGGGAGTGATCACGGTCTTATTAGGTTCCGTGTGTGCGTCCCTCGGGTGAAGCGTAGTAACTCGAGAGGCAGTAAGCTCGATCTCCGGCGGGCGAACTTTGTTAGCCTCAGGGATAGCGTAGGAGAGATGGGGTTAGAGGTTGGCGGCGATGTTGAGGGAGTGTGGAGTGCATTCCGGGACGAGTTTATGGTGCTGCAGTCTGCTGCCATACCCTCAAAACCGGTCACCCCTGCTTCAACGCAGCCTAAGTGGTTCAATCGTGACATCGCTTCGGCTATCCGAAATAGGAAAGTAGCGTATAGGAGGGCGAAGGCCAATCGTTCCCACGAGAACACTGAAGCATATGTCCGACTGTGTAGGGAAGTGAAGGCGAAGGTTAGGCTAGCGAAACGTAACGAAGAACTACGCGTGGCAAGCCTCTGCAAGGGGAACCCTAAGGAATTCTTCAGTTATGTTAATAGTAGAAAGCCCATTAGAAGCGGCGTTCTGCGGACAACCGACGCGGACATCGCTAATGTGCTTAATGAGTACTTTGCGGGAGTGTTCACCAGGGAGGATACCCGCGTCATCCCCGAGCCAGGCGTGAGGCACGAAGGTGCTGGCCTGGATAGTGTTAGATGTACCGCGACAGTCGTTGCCGATAGAATAGACAAACTGAGCGCGTTTAAGGCTCCTGGGCCAGACCAGTTTCTCCCCAGAGTGTTGCGAGAAGTGCGCGACCAGGTGGCTCCCCACCTGGCTACAGTCTTCAGCAAATCGTTGGAGATGGGCCAGGTGCCTGGTGACTGGAGGGAAGCCAACGTGACCCCTATCTTTAAGAAAGGGGATCACGAAAGTCCAGGGAACTATCGTCCCATTAGTCTCACTTCAGTTGTAGGTAAATTATTAGAAGGGATAATAGCTGATAGGATCGTTGACCATTTGGATTCCTACAAGCTGCTTGGGGACTCCCAACATGGGTTTAGACGGCATAGGTCGTGTCTCACCAACTTGCTCGAGTTTTTCCACGTCATGTTGAGTAAGTACGATAAGAGTAGGGCGAATGATATACTTTATCTCGACTTTCAGAAAGCCTTTGATAAGGTACCTCACCGCCGGCTAATGGCGAAAGTGCGCGCGCTGGGTATCGGTGGGGAAATAGGTAGGTGGATTGAAAACTGGCTGAGGAATAGGCGGCAGAGGGTGGTAATTAAAGGGGCTAGTTCGGGTTGGGCCTCGGTCACTGGTGGGGTTCCTCAGGGTTCCGTTTTGGGGTCGCTGTTGTTTATCATTTACATAAATGATATCGACGGTGGCATCGTCAGTCGGATCGCCAAATTCGCTGATGACACCAAGCTTGGGGCCAATGTTGGGACGCCCGAAGCGATCGAGGAACTGCGTGCGGACCTAGGTAGGATAGAAGAGTGGTCCGAAAAATGGCAAATGCCGTTTAACTTGGGTAAATGCAAAGTGATGCACATTGGCTACGCCAATCCCAAGTCGGACTACTCGATGTTGGGTAGTAATATCGAGGTGACTGATTTAGAAAAGGACTTGGGTGTGCTAATTAGCAGCGATCTTAAGTTTACGAAACAGTGTGTAGAGGTGGAAAAGAAAGCCAGAAACTATTGGGTTATATCAGGAGGCAATTTCAGTTTCGGAACAAGGAGATTTTGCTCTCACTGTACAATTCCCTTGTTCGGCCGCACCTGGAGTATGCTGTGCAGTTCTGGTCGCCCACCCTCAGGAAAGATATTGAGAGGCTGGAGCGAGTGCAGGCGAGGGCCACAAAGTTAATCCCTTCCGTTAGGCATATGGGCTACAATCGACGGTTACGCGCCCTGAACTTGTTTTCGCTTGAAACTCGGAGGCTGCGCGGTCAACTGATCGAGGTTTTCAAGCTCTTACGCGGGTTCAACGATGTCGATTTTAGAAGTATGTTTAGTTTAAATGATAACCCAACTCGCAACAATGGTTGGAAGTTGGATTTGAAACGGTTTAGGACTAGTGTGTGTGGGAATTACTTTACGTATAAGATCTGTGACACATGGAACATGTTACCTTCGGAAGTTGTGAACAGTTCCTCTGTGGATCAGTTCAAGAAAAGGGTAGACGAAATCTTGCACACTATTTGAGTGTGTAAAGACATTTAGGACCTCAGTCTGCGGAAATTTCTTTTCCTATAAAATAGTTAATATCTGGAACCAACTTCCCTCAGAGGTTGTTTCCAGTCAGTGTAAATGTGTTTAAAAATAGGCTAGAGAAAGTACTGAATACTCTCGTAGTTTAAGACTAAAACATAAGAAAACTCTGCAGGAGATCGCTTGCACGGTGTCTCTGTGAGCAAGCTAAATATAGAGCTATTTATATATTCTCCACTTTCCTGTAAAATTTCCTTGGCTACTTTTCCAGGGTCAAGGTATTTTCTTCAACCTTTTTCCGTACATGCCTCTGGCAGGGAGGGAGCGGAGGGTGGGGAGAGAGCCTTCTACTTTTCTATCCAGTTTTCTACTACTGCTAGGATAGTTGAAAGAAAAATAAACTTTTACAAAATTTTCCCTGGCACCCGTTGCCATTGGTACCTCCTCGGTATGGGCCGCAAGGCCTTTTGAGGTACTTCTTTTCCTTGTAACTCCTTGTAACTCTTTCTGAATGAATGTTAACCCACGAATGATAGGTTTTGCTACTTACTTAACCCCTTATTTTCTTCTTTTAACTCCCTATTCTCTTTTTTTTCTCTCGGGCTAACCTTAGAGTGGATCTTAGGGTCTTTGTTAGCTTTAGCTTCTGTAAATCTGTAGATCATCATCATCTCCCGACGCGGTTACCCATTCCATACGGATCTAATGAAGCGTATCAAGGGGTATAGAGCAGACTTCCTGCCTGCTATTATCTTTCAACTCGTGATGTGGTGAGGCTACTGCCCTAAGAACATGATAGTCTTTCTATAATTCCACCCCACCCCCGCTCTTCCGTATGATCAACTGCTTCTAAACCCAAAACTCCAGCCATTCCATCAGTGACCTCTTAACCACCAGCTTGTATAATTTTGCAGAAATGCCCTCTACTTTTTTTTTTTTTTTTTTTAATAAAGTTGCATTTCTTTATTATTAGGAAAGTTTACCACCCTAATTAAACTTTCAGTTTTGTTTCACTTAAGATAGGAAATTAATCAAAATCAACCAACCAATCATTATTAATAATAATAATAATAATAATAATAAGTATACAAACCTTTCCTTTTATTGACTGGGCTCGGCGGTGGAGTGATGGAGCTCGCGGAAGAACTCGATCTTGAACGTGACCTCGACCTAGATTGAGATCTGGAACGAGACCTCGACCCTGACCTCGACTGTGACCTCGATCCAGAATGCGATCTGGACCGAGATCTTGACGACTCCGAGGTTGATCGAGACCTCGAAC
Source organism: Bathynomus jamesi (assembly GCA_023014485.1). Classification (NCBI taxonomy): domain Eukaryota; kingdom Metazoa; phylum Arthropoda; class Malacostraca; order Isopoda; family Cirolanidae; genus Bathynomus; species Bathynomus jamesi. The sequence continues at coordinate 81,299 of JAJOZX010006986.1, read as the reverse complement.
GAGACCGTGATCGAGATGGACTCAATGAAAATTTTCTTCTGAAAAAGTAAAACCCTTCATTTCACATCGCCTGATTCCTAATTAACTGTCCTACAAAAAAAAAAACTACAATCTTCTATATTAACATTAGAATGTCAATCTCGAGTAAAAGGTCAGTTAAAAAAAAAAAGTCCCCCACTTATTTATTATACCCTTTCCACCCCAAAATCTTTCCTTACCTCCCGTGAGCTCTAATCGGTGATCGCGATGGAGATTTTGGTGAGGGACTTCTTGGGACATCTTTCCGAATGGTTCGACCAAACATGTCAACTCTGAAAGTCAGAAGAGACTCAGAAAAAAATTACAAACACGACTATAATATCCGATTGGGAAACTTTACTTTTTTCTTTTCGCTTCTCCAATACGACTTAATTCATAACAATTTATAAATTCATAATTAATTTCGCTCAACAGTCGAAGACGGAGTTCAGAGGTCATAACATCTACCAGTGGGCAATTAAAAAGCTCGCATTTTATATATATATATATATATATATATATATATATATATATATATATATATATATATATATATATATACAGGGCGTCCCAAAAAAATGTATACACACTTTAAATAATTATAAAGGCAGTGTTTATTAAAATACATTTCATTTTCAAAATGTAATAGAATCTACAGATATTATTTAATTGTTTTGTCAACGCCTGTTTTCAAACTGACGTCCGTTCTGGTCCAGGCACTGCTGATAACGCGAAGCAATGGAATCGCAAACATCACGAAACATTTCGTTTGGTATTTGTGTGCATTCTCGTTCAATGGCTGCTCTCAATTCAGCGACTGTTGCAGGTTTTATAGCGTAGACTTTGTCTTTTAAGTATCCCCATAAAAAAAAGTCTAGTGGTGTGAGGTCTGGTGAACGCGGAGGGTATTCTACGAAACCCCTTCGTCCAATCCACATCCACATCGTGCCAAGTACCACTCGCAATACTCCACTCTTCGGTCCGGATCATCTTCATTAATAGCATGGACTAATCTTAGAATGTAACTTTTCCATTGACAGCGCTTCAAAATGCGTTGGACAGACGATTCTGAAATTCCTACCTCACGACTCGCTTGCCGCACAGATTTTCTTGGACTTTGGTCATACGTTTCCAGTACTCTCTCTTGCTTTGTGGGGCTTGTCGATATCCGTGGTCTTCCGGAACGCTTCTTGTGGACATTCTGAACAGTTCCATCGGCTTCAAACTTATCTCTAATTCGAGTGATGCTAAGTCGCGTTGGTGGATATGTTTGAAACTCCCTCCTAAACTGTCTCTGCACTTCAACTGCGTTTTCACACTTCCAGTACCATTTTAGAATGAATTTCCTTTGTTCAAAGCTTAGTCTGACTGCCATTATTAATTCTAATGGGTTTAACTTGGAAAGAAAGAAACATCAATTAAGCTATCAGCTGTTAAAGTGTGTATACATTTTTTTGGGACGCCATGTGTATATATATATATATATATATATATATATATATATATATATATATATATGTCTCGAATCCAGCGGCTCCGGGTTCGATTTGTGGTGACGGCAGTCGGCGCGTAGCAAACCCAGCTGTTCATCCTTCCATACAATAAAAATTGGTTGATAGATAAATAGATACCCTGGTTAGCCTACTGGTGAACACGATGGACTGCTGATCGGGAGGTCGAGAGATTGAGTCCGGGCGAGGACTTTGTAATTTCTGACCAAACGTAGTGGGTCGTGGTGCGGATTCCACGTTGAGCTGTAGGCCCAAGGTGAAGCAACAAGTTTGACCATCAGAATGAACAATTCGGGCAAAAAACCAAGGTTTTATTTATATATATATATATAATATATATATATATATATATAATATATAATATATAATATAATATATATATATAATATATATATATAATATAATATATAATATATATATATATATATATAAATATATATATAATATATATATATATATACACAAATTCAGAATATATATATATATTATATATATATATATATATATATATATATATGGGAATGAACTCAGAATGGTTCCCTGAGGTTTTTTATGATACACACACAGTGCATGGAACAAGGAACTCTTCTGGGATAATTAAATCCACTATAGTCCGAATAAGTAATAGTAAATGACAAATACTATAGTTTTTTTTCTTTTTCATAATGCTAGCCCGACGCGGGCAACGGGTCACTCGCAGAGAGGTCCCAAAAATATAGCTTCCCTCACCAGCTATCTGCAAAGCAGATAGGATCCAGCTTTGGGACAGGATCGAGGGTTTGAAGCAGCCTAGCCCAGCTACATTTAGAACCTCAATATAAGCAAAAGACTCGCCGCCTTCACGTCAGATTGAATACATCAAATAAAAAGGGGTAACTACTATATTTTTAGCCAAAAACCAAAACTTAAACCTCAAGCTATATTTTTGGGACCTCTTTGCGAGTGACCCGTTGCCCGCGTCGGGCTAGCATCATGAAAAAGGAAAAACTAGTATTTGTCATTTAGGGTACCATTACTTATTCGGACTATAGTGGATTTAATTTTCCTAGAAGAGTTCCTTGTTCCATGCACTGTCTGTGTGTATCATATATATATATATATATATATATATATATATATATATATACCTTCAACTGCAAAGAACACGCAGTATAAATAACGTAAAGAAACGACGCTTGTATAGGAGATATTCCGCGCAAGACGAGAGAGAGAGAACGGAACAAATGAAAAAATGAGGTAACCACCTGGGAATCGAACCCGGGATCTTCCGATTGCCGGTCAGACGCGATACCATTACACCATGGCCCTCACTCTTCCAAATGCCGTAATTCTTCTACATACTCGCATTTGTTCCGTTCTCTCTCTCTCGTCTTGCGCGGAATATCTCCTATACAAGCGTCGTTTCTTTACGATATATATATATATATATATATATATATATATATATATATATATATATATATATATATATATATAACAAAAATAATTTCTCTCGTAATATTTAATTATGGTGGTGTTATTCGTAAGTAATTTCGAGAAGAAATCTGATGAGCAACTTCATTATTAATTACACTGGCCAACAAATACTTTTCATCAGATATAATTATGGGTGGGCTTGATAGCTGTTGGGACGCTGATTCAAAATCGGTTTTCGGTTTTCCTCTAGCACGTCTAGTTTTCGAGACGAGACAGATCATAATACCATGTCCCACAAAAAAGTACACCCAACTTTAGATTGTACTAACTCCTCCAAAAATTGATATTTTTTGGATCTGTTTGTTTGATTTAATATAGCAAATTATTCTTTGTTAACGTTCAAATTTATTCATGTTTAAACGATTTAGTGTTTAAGCATCTGCTTTTAACTGAAGGGTACAACAAAATGGATTGCGCAAAATTGGTCAATGAAAAAATAGTGTGCGCTCTATCGATGTAATGAAAAGACAAATACATAATAATAGATACTTTAACATAATTTTAATAAGATACAAAGCAGATTTTTCTTTATTCTTTATTGCAAAAGTTATGCTTAGTTTCGTTTTCTTTCAACATGACCGCCATTCCTATCGATACAAATCTGGAGTCGAGCTCTCGTCTTCCCCATCACTCTTTTGATAAGATCTGGATTGTCTTTTAACAAGTTGATTTCAGCTGTGATGCGAGTCCTCAAATCATCTAAATTGATAGGTTGTGATGCAAATACTCTATTTTTCAAATGACCCCATAAAAAGTAATCACACGGGGTCAAGTCAGGGCTTCTGGGAGGCCATTCAATGTCATGGCCTGTAGCAATTACTCTTTGGTGGAAGACTTCCTGCAAGCGTTCCTTCACAATAACTCTCCTGTGAGCAGGAGCTCCGTCTTGCACCCACCAAATACGATTAAATCGGTTTCCATAAGTAATACGTATTTGTGGAAGGATTTCTCGGTCTATCATTTCTAGGTAAGCTTCACCATTTAGATTACCATCGTAAAAGACCGGGCCAATTACCGCTCCATTACCGCACAGTCCTACCCAGAGAGACAGTTTTTGTCTAGAGTTATTCTTTTCGTAGATATGATTGTCAGGTGGATGATTTTTTGGTGCATACTGACGGCAGATTTGTCTGTTCACTAGACCATTCATAAAAAAGGCCGCCTCATCTCCAACCACTAATTGTTCCGTGAATCTTTCTGGTTTTTCAAGAAAACTGGGCAAATCTTAGGCGGCGAGGTAGATCTCCTTCAATGAGTTGATGTCGAATTTCCATTCTGTATGGGTACAAATTCAAATCCTCACAACTATTCGATGAAATGACATGCGTGAGAGTTCTGTACCATTTCGCCTGGTGGACACTTTTGGATGTCTCTCTAATAAATACCGAACATGCTGAATGTTCTCGTCTGTTCTTGCCGTCTTCGGATGGCCTGAACGTCCTTTGTTCAAATTGAGGACCGTTCCTCCTTCTTTGTATTTCCGAACATTCTTCAAAATTGTATGTTTAGTTGGAGAAGCTCTATCGGGAAATTGCAGTTCGAAGGTATTCTGAACTTGTTTTAAGCTTTTAGTGTGCAGATAAGTTGTGACCATGAGAACGCGCTGCCTTCGTGTAAACTGCATGATAAGGGTTTCAAAGTTATTTATAAATTTAGTAATTCAGATTCTTCATTTATATGTATGACTCGTATCTTAGATACAAAAGTTCGAATTATTTAAAAAAATATTTGCAATATCCTTCGACGTAAAAAGTAGCTCATTGGTTAAAGCAAGAAGAGCTATCTGGCAGGGAGAAATGATCATTCCGCGCAACCCATTTTGCTGTACCCTTCAGTTAAAAGCAGATGCTTAAACACTAAATCGTTTAAACATGAATAAACTTGAAAGTTAACAAAGAATAATTTGCTATATTAAATCAAACAAACAGATCCAAAATATCTCAATTTTTGGAGGAGTTAGTACAATCTAAAGTTGGGTGTACTTTTTTGTGGGACATATGGTATATTAGCCCTGCTCAAAATCAACTTTTCTTATTTTCATAGGTTTCTGTACTTTTTCCCATGCTTTTTGACCTGAAAAGGCCGAAAATCACAACCATTTTGACCTAGGTTGTTGGGAAGCATTGCCGCATGGAGCTTTAAGTTTTCTGCCTTGAAATCGGCCAAAAGCACGAGTTCCGGGGTCCCTTCAATCATGTTTTGCACTATAACTTTTTATCTAAACAAGATAGAGCAACAAAATAGGCACCAAATTAAAGTGTTTTTAATCCTCTTTCTAACTTATACAATTATGATAGTCTTGGAACAAGAAATGGCACATTGGTACATACAAAGATTTCAGAAATATCACAAAATTCGTTTTCTCACACTCAAGGCAGACAAGGCGCCTTATTCATGACACAAATTTGAGATTAACATTTTGTCACAAGTCTAATCGATCAAGAAGTGAAAGCATTACATGATGATTAATTTCATGACATTTACACAGTCAGTTGTTGAGAGTTTGTTTCTTGAAGCTGTCAAAGCGGCGTCTGTTGAACTCCACAGCTTGAAGGAGATAGTCCCTTTGCTTGGCATCTGTTGTTATGACATTTGCAAAGTCGCTCATCATCTTGACACCACGTTCAGCAATGTCATTCACCGCTTTCAGATTCTTAACATAGTCCAACGCTTTTCTGTAGTCCTCATTCTGTGGCCAAGACGTGACAGGTTCCAGAAGCCACTCGGATCCAATGTTCAGTGTGTCCAGCAGGAAATGTGATTCTGGGCCAATGAGATCAACCAGGGTGGTCTTAGCTGTGACACTCTGGAATAGAGGCTTTCCTGTTCTGAAGCTGTCTGCTTCTCAGTGGCATGTAACTGGGCAGCAATGTCGTGCTTCAATGTGTCACTCAATCTACTGCTGAACAGGGCAAATGGCACGACTTCCTGCGTCAGGTACCATTTGTGGTTTTCCATCTTATTAAGTACTGCATCAGCAAGCTCTGGGTCAGTTTTCTTGTACTTCAAAATGTCATGGATTAGACTTAGATCATTCACGGGAGCATCTGCAGCAGACATTGACATCATCCATACAGGAGTGTAGAACAGCGCAAGGAAGGTGTTGAGTCTTTCCAGCTTTGATACAGTGTCTTCGTCGTACTCAAGTTGATCTGCAAACATCAGCATTTTCATGGAGTACAGGTTTCTGGCCATCCATCTGGCCTGATGAATGGCGCCTGGTCGACTCCAGTGAATACCTCGAGGAGGCGTTCCTCCAAGAACAATGACTGTCAGTTCAGCCATTTCCCTGTAGTCGGCTCTTGGAAGCCTTTCTGCTGTTAGAATGTCTTGGAGTATTTCTTCACTGTTCTTCTTCTTTTCCTTCAGCCATTTGCTGTTGATAGCCAGCATCTTTGGGTTTTCCTTGGACAAGTCCGTCCAAACATCCTTCAGATGCTCAAACCAGGGATTATCTGGCCCCTTCACCTTCCCAAACAGCTTCTCCCAAACTGCTCCTACTAGGATTTCCAGGATGTGATGTCGACAGGCCAGATAAAACACCTTTTTGTTCAGCATTTTCTCTAGCAGTTTGGCAGCTCCTCTGTGAACTCCACTGTTACTGGATGTAGTGTCAAAAACAAGGGCAGTAACATTATCCGTAAGTTCCCATGTCTCCAGTAAATCCATTGAAGCCTCAGCCTGAGCTGTGCCAGAAGAATTGTCGATGACAGGTACTCCCAATAACTTTCCTTCAGTGTATGAAGGTGGACCAGACACTAGCACAGCTAAAGTCTCTGAGGTACTTCCAGGTTCACTGCCCAAGACATCTTTGAGCAACTTTCCATCCCAGTGTAAGGCAGCGTACTGTTGGGGTTTTCACAAAACTTGGACATGTGACTCTGGCTGATATTATACCTGGACAGCATTCTGTTGCGACGTGTTGTTGAGGTTGAGATGACGAAGTTATCCAGATCAGCCCCTCCAGCTTTCAAGGTGGCAGAAACCATGGCAGTAACTTGATTGTCTGATAAACCAAGACGATCAGCTGTATTGCAGATGACATCACATTCCATGACCTTCCTTGGAAATGTCAGTCACACTAGTCACAGTGTCTTGATGGTGAGAACATCCAGGACGAGGCTGATGGTAATCCATGTCCTCTGTGTTAGCGTCGTTGTCAGTTGAGTCACCCCAGGTAATGTCATCCACATGAACAACTGCCTCTTGTTCTGCTGCAGCTGTAAAATAGTACAACATGTTAAGACAGTAATTGTTAAGTACATGCTAAATATAGCAATGGAGTAAAACTTAAAACTTTTTGTAACGTTCAAAGTAATTAGTTTTACCTTGTTCTTGTCTATGCTGCAGTCTTTCATTCCTCGCTGCTTGCTGCAGTCTTTCATTCCTCGCTGCTTGCTGCAGGGATCTTGTCTCAAAAATCTTGTCATGACCAGACATATGACCTTTCCTCTCAGTCTTTTGGTCTTCGTAGAACCTGATATCCTCATCTTTCTTCTCTCTGGATAACAGTCTGTTGTTCTGTATTTCCTGGATTGCATCTGGAGCTCCTATATCGAACAGGCTGTCTAATTCCAGCACAAATGCTCCTCTTTTTCCTCCAGGGTTACTTGCTCTTCCTTTGCTTTTCACCAGAGCACGATGTTTCTCATGTAGTTTCATGAAGAGCTTCATTGCGTTGTACTTGGTCATTGTCTTGATCCTCGCCATCTGCCAGAATGGGATGATAGATTCAACTGTTTCATATGCAAGGTCTTGAACCATGGGCCTCCCTGCATTTTCCGGTAAATTCTGAAGATTAAGGAAATACTGGAACGCCTGTCTGTTGGTGGGAAGCTGGGAACCACTGATAAAAGCTGAAGGGTATCCAACCAGGAAAGTTTCAGTGAGAGATCTGGTAGATGGCCCAGTTGACACCTGCCTGTGGACAGTACGTGGAGGTTCTGAGATATCAACTGTGCGCCCACGGAGCTCCCTCAGCTCCTTGCTTAATGCCATTGTGAAGTTGTAACTTGTAGATGGTTTTCTAGATTCTGATTGAGTTTCTGTTGTTTCCTGAAAAATGATAGATAATTATTATTATTATTATTATTTATTTATTATTATTATTATTATTAATTATTATTTATTTATTATTATTATTAATTATTATTTATTTATTATTATTATTATTATTATTTATTAATTTTATGCTCTTTCATTTGATACCTAATTTGTTGCTCTATCTTGTTTAGATCAAAAGTTAAAGTGCAAAACATAATTCAAGGGACCCCGGAATTGGCACTTTGGCCGATTTCAAGGCAGAAAATGTAAAGCTCCATGCGGCAATGCTTCCCAACATCCTAGGTCAAAATAGTTGTGATTTTCGGCTTTTTCAGGTCAAAAAGCATGGGAAAATGTACAGAAACCTATGAAAATAAGAAAAAGTTGATTTTTGAACAGGCCTAATGGTATATATTATATAATATAATATATAATTAATATAATATAATTAATATAATATATATTATATAATATATTATACTAACTGAGGTACCCGGCGTTGCCCGGGACAAATTTCACATTGCTTTGCATGTCGTTCACGGTCAGCTTCAAGGCGTGATTGTCTTTCTTGGGGTGTTTCTCTTGCTCTGGTAGCCGCTACACTTTCTCGGACAGCTTCAAGACGTGATTGTCTAGCTGTTGCATGTCGTTCACGGTCAACTTCAAGGCGTGATTGTCTTTCTTGTGAGCTTTCCTGTTTCCGGGCTTCTTTATTTTTTCTGGCTGTTGATGTAGATCTGCCCAAACTTGCCCGTTTCTTTGGTGGCATGGTAAAGTTGTTGGAATTTTCAAAAACTGCAAACAAACATTGCCACATTAACTTCCTGTAACTATTTCGCACAGACAGGCTGACAGACTCAGTGTTGTCATAAGAGGTTCCCGTGCCAAATTTGGTAGCTCTAGGTCAAACGGTTTTAAGTCGTCCTTCTGTAGTTTAATCGTGGTGCTGGGGCCTTCGGGCACAGTAGTCAAACGGTTTGCGCTTGCATAAAGGACAGACAAACAGACAGGCGAAAATATATTAATTAATTATAATATATATATATATTATATATATATATATATATATATATTAATTATATTATTATTATTATTATACATAATACAGGGTGTCCCATAAGTTCGGCATCATAGGAGAAATTCATATTTCTCTCTTTCTACAGGCCATAATGTCTGTGAGCAAGGAAGAACGAATCCAGATAATTCTACTCATAGGAAATCGGAGTCAGAGAGGCCGCTGCTGAATTTAACAGACTGCATCCAGACCGCGAGCCAATAACACAGAGTTGTGTTAGCAGACTTGTTGCAAAGTTTAAGGAAACAGGATCCATAGAAGATAAACCACGGAGTGGACCTTCAATGAGGTCCACTGACGATGATACAGCGACTGCTATCCTGGCTCATTTTAACAGAAGTCCCAATAAGTCTCTTCGGCGATTGTCCGCCGAGACAGGAGTGTCGAAAAGTAGCATCCATCGTATACTTCAGGCTCACAAATGGCATCCATATAAACTTCAGATCCTACAGAAATTAAGCGATGATGATCCCGACCGGCGGATGGAATTTTGTGAATGGGCTACGGAACAATATGCTCGGGATGCCAATTTCCCGTCCACCATTTTGTTCAGTGACGAGGCTGTTTTTTATGGAAATGGTGAGGTAAATCGACAGAACACCCGCTACTGGTCTCAAAACAACCCTCACTAGTATACCTCTTCAAAGGAACAAGGTGCATCTCGGGTGATGGTATGGTGTGGTATTTGGAAGGATCGTATCATAGGCCCCATCTTTTTCGATGAACATGTCACTGGAGGCATCTATCTACGTATGCTCAAGGAAGAAGCATTTCCCAGTGTCTTGAACGAAGAAGGAAATTTCCCAACATGGTTCCAGCAAGACAGCGCTCCTGCACATTACAGCACCCAAGTAAGGGAATACCTGTACCAACAATTCCCTGGTCATTGGATAGGACGTCGAGAGCATGTGGAATGGCCAGCTAGAAGCCTGGATCTCACGCCACTAGATTTTTATCTCTGGGGCCACTTGAAAGCGCTGGTATACGCAGAGAAAATTGTGTGTGTTGAACATTTGCGGCAGCGCATTATTGGGGCATGTAACACCAATACTCCCGACATCATTCACCGTGTGCTTGCTGACTGGGTATCACGTCTGAATTTGTGTATTGAAAACAATGGTGGACATACTGAGCACGTTCTGTAAATAAAAGCTTTTGTTTTGCCTTTTTTTATTATTTTTCCTATGATGCCGGACTTATGGGACACCCTGTATAATATATATAATATTATATATTATATATATATATATAATATGTAATATTTTATATATATATACATATATTATATATATATAAATAATATAATATATATAATATGGTATAACTATAAATATAATATAATATATAATACTATATATAAATATGTAACATGCGTCCTTTATACATGTAGCGGAGTATTTTGTCTTTGCACTTCGGTGTAGGTTTTTGCTTTACCGTTTCTGTACCCTCATGTATGGCATTTTGTCGTTTCAACTTAGGCTTTCCGCAGGTTGTCTTGTGGTATTTTAGGCGAGAGCAGTTGCTGGCCACAAATTTGCAAACGTTGCACAATGCACATGTACACCACCTTTTTATTCTTTGGCGTAACAGTCACATGTCTCGTTGTGTGTTGTGTTTTGTTGTGTGTCGCCCACTTACACATTTTTATTTTTTTAGGTGATTTACATCAACCTACTCATCGATCATCATGCCTCGAAAGTGTAAAAATCACTCCGACAATTTCTGTTACGTGTGCGGCTCGTTCGCGACTAAATCACAATGTCGTACAATCACGATGGATCTTCAGAAAACTTACGGGTTATACTTCGGTTGTCCACTAGGCGATCAAGATAAGGCGTGGGCGCCACATGTTATCTGTACCGCTTCTTCGAATTGATTACGTGACTGGTTGAACCAAAGGAAAAAGTCGATGCCGTTCACTATACCCATGATATGGAGGGAGCCGAGAGACCATCATGGCGATTGTTACTTTTGCAATGTTAACATAACTGGATTTTCCGTGAAGAACAAGCATAACATCGTTTATCCGAACGTAGACTCCGCGACCAGACCGATCCCTCACGATGACGCGATTCCGATTCCTCCACAGCATGGACTCGATTCTTTAGAAGACGAAAGGGAATCTGACGAAGGTGCGATTGGCGGAGATGTGGGACCTTCGGCCGATCTTGACTACACACCTGACGAAGAGCAATGGGAGCCGGAGAGGCTTACCCAAAACGAGTTGAATGACCTCATTAGAGACCTAGCTCTCTCCAAAGAGAAATCAGAACTTCTCTACTCGAGACTCAAGCAGAAACACTTACTTGAGAAGAACGTCCGAGTGTATCACTATCGAAAACGAAACCATGATTTGGCGACATCCTTTACAGTAGACGGTCCGCTCTGCTATTGCCATGATTATCAATGGACTTCGAGAACTTGTCACGGGTACACACACCATCTGAGTGGCGCCTCTTCACCGATTCCTCACAGCGAAGCTCGAAAGCGGTTCTCCTGCATAACGGGAACTTAAAGCCGTCCATCCCGATCGCCCACTCCGTTCATCTAAAGGAGACGTACGATAACATGAATATACTACTCGAAGCAATCCAATACAACACTCATCAATGGAATATCTGTGGTGATCTCAAAGTCATTGGTATGTTAATGGGCATGCAAGGAGGGTTCACGAAATACTGTTGTTTCCTATGCCTATGGGACAGCCGTGCTACCGCGGATCATTACAGCAGACGTGATTGGCATCAAAGAAGCACATACGAGCCAGGAACGGGCAATGTCCAGTGTGTTCCTTTCGTTGATCCAAAGATGATTTTCCTGCAACCTCTCCACATTAAGCTCGGTTTAATGAAAAATTTTGTGAAAGCGATGGGTAAGGCGAATTCGAAAGGGTTTCGATACCTTGGTGAGAAATTTGCAAGCATCAATGCCGCGAAATTGAAGGAGGGAATCTTTACGGGGTCCCAAATCAGGGAGGTTCTGCAGGATGAAGGCTTTGAAGAAAGCGTCAATGCCTTAGAACTAAAAGCATGGCAGGCTTTCAAATGGATTTGTGGAAACTTCTTGCGTAACCACGAGTCTCTCGCGTACAAAGATAGAGTTCAGAAACTGCTAGATGTATATCAAGAAATGAGCTGTCGCAATGTCGCATGTCCTTGAAAATACATTTTTTACATTAGCATCTAGATTTCTTTCCCGAAAACCTTGGCGTGGTGAGTGACGAACAGGGGGGAACGCTTTCATCAAGACATCCAGTCAATGGAAAATCACTACCAAGGTTTCTGTAACGAAAGTAGTATGCTGGCAGACTACTGCTGGATGTTGTATACAGCGACGATCTGGACAAGGTTTACAAAAGAAAATCGTACTCGCAACGTTTTTAGGTTGGTGTAACATTTTTTCTTTATGAATAAAGTACTTTTACGATAAATTGTGCTGAAATTAACACCAATCATATTTCTACAACTAGATGTGCTAGAGGAAAACGGAAAACATATTTGGAATCAGCGTACAAAACTGGTCTAGAAAAGTGTGTATACACATCTTTGAAAGAGAGAAAAGTTAGATTTTGTCGACCAGTGTTATTAATAATGGGAAAGTGCGAACATCGTATTTACAATATTAGTTCCCGCCGTCTACAAATTATACAGAACTAGTTGCATAAAGCCTGCTCAAGCCACACCAGATCTTAGCTAACAACAACAACAAAGTTAAATAAATAGTGAACAAATGTAACCAACTTCCATCTTTATTATAAAAGGAAGGAAGGCAAGTTATCCTCATTTTATCCTAGAAAATGTACCCACATTGGTGATTCAAAATGATCGAAACTAAGCGCTATTAATAAAAAAGAATTATTTATATATACAGTATATATATATATATATATATATATATGTTAAACACAGACCGTGCATGGAACAAGGAACTCTTCTCTGGAAAATTAAATCCACTATAGTCCGAATAAGTAATGGTAAATGACAAATACCATAGTTTTTTTCCTTTTTCATGATTTTAGCCCGACGTGGGCAACGGGTCTCTCGCAAAGAGATCCCATAAATATAGCTTCCCTCACCAGCTATCTGCAAAGCAGACAGGATCCAGCTTTGGGACGTGGATCTAGGGTTTAAAGCAAGCCTAGATCCCTACACTCAGAACCTCTATATAAGTAAAAGACTCGTTGCATTCACGTCGTGTTGAATAAATCAAAGAAAAAGGGGGTAACTATTGTATTTTTAGCCAAAAAAAACCAAAACTTAAACCTCAACCGGGACATTGAGCGTCCACTTTTCAAGGCACGAAACACGTCCGTTTAGTATACACAAACTCAGAATGGTTCCCTGAGAACATTATATGTTAAACACAGACCGTGCATGGAACAAGGAACTCTCTGGGAAAATTAAATCCACTATAGTCCGAATAAGTAATGGTAAATGACAAATACCATAGTTTTTTTCCTTTTTCATGATTTTAGCCCGACGTGGGCAACGGGTCTCTCGCAAAGAGATCCCATAAATATAGCTTCCCTCACCAGCTATCTGCAAAGCAGACAGGATCCAGCTTTGGGACGTGGATCTAGGGTTTAAAGCAAGCCTAGATCCCTACACTCAGAACCTCTATATAAGTAAAAGACTCGTTGCATTCACGTCGTGTTGAATAAATCAAAGAAAAAGGGGGTAACTATTGTATTTTTAGCCAAAAAAACCAAAACTTAAACCTCAACCGGGACATTGAGCGTCCACTTTTCAAGGCACGAAACACGTCCGTTTAGTATACACAAACTCAGAATGGTTCCCTGAGAACATTATATGTTAAACACAGACCGTGCATGGAACAAGGAACTCTTCTGGGAAAATTAAATCCACTATAGTCCGAATAAGTAATGGTAAATGACAAATACCATGAAAAGGAAAAAAAACTATGGTATTTGTCATTTACCATTACTTATTCGGACTATAGTGGATTTAATTTTCCCAGAAGAGTTCCTTGTTCCATGCACGGTCTGTGTTTAACATATAATGTTCTCAGGGAACCATTCTGAGTTTGTGTATACTAAACGGACGTGTTTCGTGCCTTGAAAAGTGGACGCTCAATGTCCCGGTTGAGGTTTAAGTTTTGGTTTTTTTGGCTAAAAATACAATAGTTACCCCCTTTTTCTTTGATTTATTCAACACGACGTGAATGCAACGAGTCTTTTACTTATATAGAGGTTCTGAGTGTAGGGATCTAGGCTTGCTTTAAACCCTAGATCCACGTCCCAAAGCTGGATCCTGTCTGCTTTGCAGATAGCTGGTGAGGGAAGCTATATTTATGGGATCTCTTTGCGAGAGACCCGTTGCCCACGTCGGGCTAAAATCATGAAAAAGGAAAAAAACTATGGTATTTGTCATTTACCATTACTTATTCGGACTATAGTGGATTTAATTTTCCCAGAAGAGTTCCTTGTTCCATGCACGGTCTGTGTTTAACATATAATGTTCTCAGGGAACCATTCTGAGTTTGTGTATATATATATATATATATATATTAGTGTGTCCCAATTTTTTTTGTTCCTGAAGTTTGTCATGCACACCCCCCTATTTTCTTCCACTCGTGAAAACATGCCAGCAAGATGAATTTCATTAGTGTTCTTTAATTTTAAGGGTCCCCTCAAACCATGTGTTACTATTGCTGAACGGCTACTCTCTACCTTATACTAATTGTAGCATATTTCTTTTCAGGTTATGGATACAAGAAAGCAGGAGACTGTGTGGTTGGTGGGGGTGTTGCGAAATGAACCCCTGGAAACGCTGTGTCAACTCCCGACAGTGGGAGATGTTCTTCGACGTCTGTTCTTCACTCGGGAGAAAAAAACGTCCACGGCGGAAGCTGCCAATGTGGTAGCTGATGAGGTTATGGCGGTGTGGGCTCGGGCATCTATTCCGACCTCCCACAAGCCCAAGTCCGTCGAGAGGATCAAGGCCCTCTCCACGGACTACGAGAAGGTTGCCAGAAACCGAAACCGTGTGGGAGAGAAGCAACTGGAGCGGGAAAAGGGATTCCAAGCCAACCTGAATACACTGTTCGAAACAGCTCATGCCAACGCCATGAAACTCATCAAAGTCCCCGAAGATCGAGACTTTCTGAATGACCAGCGAACCGTGCGGAAGATGTACATCGGAGGAGAGGACCTGGAGTTTGCTTGCAGGGCAGCGGAGCGGGAGAAACGCCGAGCAGCTGAAGAGAAGAGGAAGAAGAAAAGCCGCGAAGAAATGGACTCACTGCAAGCAAAAGGGACGGTGAAAAGTGGGTCTTCTTCTTCGGAGTCCATGGCCGAAGCATCCAATGATGATGTCCAATATTCCTCTCCTGGTCCTTCGGCTCCTCGATCCGCTCCCAAGGACGGCCAAGTGTCGGCAAGGAGGATCATCCAATATCCCAATTTTGCTGCAGCCCTGGATCGAACTGGAACCTCAGTACGCCAAGCGATGCACATTGTGGCTCCAGCACTCGCTGCCGCGGGAGTTGAGTTATCCTCGGTCACCTTGTCCAAATCAAGTCTTCACCGTTCACGGCAGAAGTCCAGGAAGAACTTGGCAGCCGGAATGAAGACCAAGTTCAATCCTGATACGCCGCTTGTCGTCCACTTTGATGGCAAACTCCTCCCTGATTCAGATGGAGGGAAATCGGATCGCATACCAGTGCTGGTCAGCGGGAAGAATCTTGAGAAGTTGTTGGCGATCCCAAAAATCCCTGACAGCACGGGACAGCGGATGGCTGGAGCTGTTCTGAAGGTGCTGGACGATTGGCCGCAAGTTCAACCATGGATTGCCGGTCTCTGCTTCGACACAACAGCGGCGAATACCGGTATTCACAGCGGCGCTTGTACGATTATCCAGGACCAAATGGACCGCCGCGTTCTTTTCCTGGCTTGCAGACACCACATGATGGAATTGGTAATCACCTCAGTCTTTGACCTGTTCTTCAGGTCTTCTGGCCCCGAAATTGCGCTGTTCGCTCACTTCAAATCCCAATGGGAGTTCATCGACCAGAAGCAGGCTTCTCCGTTCAACGGCGATGGCCCAAGCGACATCCTTTCGGAATGGGTGGCGTTGAAAAAAGAGCAGATTGTCCACTTCATTGAAGACCAGCTTGAAGTTGGCCACCCGAGACACGATTACCGGGAGTTCCTGATCCTCGCTCTGGTCTTCCTCGATGGTCATGGCAAACGAGATCTCCGGTACAATCGTCCTGGAGCATACCACCGGGCCAGGTGGATGGCCAAAGGCATTTACTGTCTTAAGATGTTCATCTTCCGAAGCCAATTCCACCTGACCACTCACGAGGTCCGGTCACTATGCAGGATAAACGTCTTTGCTGTCACCATCTACCTCCAGAGGTGGTTCGAGGCTCCATTGACGGCGGACGCGCCCGTCAATGACCTGGAGCTGTTGGAGGACCTAGAGCGGTACAAGGCGGTGGATCATGATGTAGGTACCGCCGCATTGACGAAATTCCGGGGCCACCTCTGGTACCTAAGCGAAGATTTAGCCGGACTCGCTATGTTCTCCTCCAAAACCACCGATGCAGAGAAGACGGCCATGCTCCAAAACCTGCACAAGAAGACCGAAAACCCAAAAGATCTGCGTCGGCTGGAGGGAAAGTGTGTCTTGACCGTGAGACGGTCGGATTTGAGCACCTTGGTCACGAAAAGGACTCAAAACCTTTTTCATTGCCTGAAGCTGCCGGTTCCAAAAACCCCCAAAGATCTCGAAGGATGTGCACCATCGTTGAAGTCTGTGAACAACGCGGCAGAACGGGCGGTGAAACTGGCGGAAGATTTCAACGAGGGCCTGACAAAAAACGAGGAGGAACGGCAGCTCGTGTACCAAGTCGTTGA
Organism: Bathynomus jamesi; assembly: GCA_023014485.1. Taxonomy (NCBI): domain Eukaryota; kingdom Metazoa; phylum Arthropoda; class Malacostraca; order Isopoda; family Cirolanidae; genus Bathynomus; species Bathynomus jamesi. The sequence continues at coordinate 64,297 of JAJOZX010006986.1, read as the reverse complement.
ATACCACCGCCAGCAGTTCCCCTCAGCAGACAAAAAGATCCTCTGTCCCCGAAATGAAATGTGCCATTAGGAAGAATTTCCATTTCCTTTAATTTAGTCATTAGAAAGAATTTACATTTCATTCTTCCATTCTAGAATGATTAATGCTGAGCATTTACGTTTGTTCATATAGGGTCGAATAAACAAGGTCAATGAGGGGACCCTTCCCCTCCTAATAGGCCAATGAAATTTCGCACGTGTTTCCTTTCTTCAAGTGTAATTAATTAAAGGGGTGTGCGATTTGACTCTTGCAAATTTTTATTTTCACATGTGAGGCTGGGACACCCTAATATATATATATTATATATATATATATTATATATATATATATATATATATATATATATATATATATATATATAATATATATTATGACTTCAACTGAAGTGGCAAATGCTATCAAATATAACCCGATTAACGAGTGTGAACGCGAAATGAATCGACAAGGCACTTTTACCAACCCAACCTAACCCGATCCGACAACCAAGCCCGGAGGATTTGTTGATAAAATATCTTTTCTGTCATTTCAGTAAAAGTTAATTCTAAACAATTCTAAACTACTAATTTTTTTTATTCTACTTACACGGTACCACCGACATCTCGAAGGTAATTTTGAAAATTATTACGTCTACTGAGAAATAGCGTGAAAAACAACACGCACACCCGACAAAACATAAATAAAAATAATAAAAAGTGCTTAATTCCAAGTGATTGTGGAAAACCAAAAATAATGCGCGGTAACAAACAAAATAGAAATTCGTGTTTAATTTCTCTTTTCACACTTAATTTATTCGAATTTCTAATTTAACAACAAAATTAAATGAATTTTTCTCGCAACCCCATAATGTTACGCATCACACTGTAGCTTATTTAAACGTTTCAACTGCGCGCGTAAAAGGCCAATCAATGCATCAAAGAAGAAGCTAACCTTTCTTTCGCTTCGTCCTGCTTGTGTCGCGGGTCACTTTTACGTTGCATTTTAAGTCTGCAATGGCAAGAATCCAAAAACCTTAATAAAAGTAAGATCAGTCACCTACCCTCAACATTTTACGTCTAACTATTCTTATTCTTTCTTTCTTTCTTTCTTTAATAACACAACCAACTGTTCCCTTTCCTCGTTACTATTATTATTATTATTATTATTATTATTACTACTACTACTAGTTTTTCTTTTTCAAAAGATAAAAACGGTATTACGTACTCCACTAAAGCATTTTAAATTAAAAACCAGGTTTTTAAATATAAAAAAGTCCCATCGTTCACCTGTAGGGGAGTGAAAAAATTCCACAAATCTAATTCACTACATTAATGAAAAGTAAAAGAAAAAAAAAGAATGTTATACTGTTTAAAACATTTCGAGTGACTTCTAGAAACTTCATTAAGTAGATCACCGAAATACTTTTTCACTGTGTGTGTGTGTGTGTGTGTGTGTGTGTGTGTGTGTGTGTGTGTGTGTGTGTGTGTGTGTGTGTGTGTGTGTGTGTGTGTGTGTGTGTGTGTGTGTGTGTGTGATGTACACTGGCGGTCAAAATTATGGAAACATTTTTAAGTGCGCGATTATGTAATAATAATATATTCTTTTCATAAGTTACAGGGAAGTAAAATAATGTGTCTAATTAAGGCGCTTTCTAATGTGGTTTTGTTTCATGAAGACTTACGAGCAATTAATCAATATTGAAAGAAATTCTATTTAATGGTGACATCACGTTTTGATTAAAATAATTCTCTATTCACATAAATATTTATATTATTGGTTACAATATTTATTTTTTTATTTGCATTCCTTCATTTCTATTCCAATTTCCTTCAAAAACGTAATTTGACTCATGAAACTTGCGCCTGAACATTGTTTGGTGACATTGCGCCCTTCTCTTACAGGTTCTCTCTCTATAATGGCTCCCACAAAGGAAATATACGAAAATAGACTCAAGATTGATTAATATCATCTTGGTGAATAACTAGAGACAAATAGCCAATAAAGTGGGAGTTTCACTGTCCACGGTGACTCGGTGAGCAGAACCCTCTCTCGTCATTCTCAAAATGGGAATGTAATGTCCAGATCTACAAAAGCTAAGGCTAACAAAGACCCTAAGATCCACTCTAAGGTTAGCCCGAGAGAAAGGAAAGAGTAGGGAGTTAAGAGAAGAGAATAAGGGGTTAAGTAAGGAGGAACACCTATCACTCGTGGGTTAACATTTATTCAGAAAAAGAGAGAAAAACTCACCATCATCATCCGCCGGCCACTGCCGACAAGTCAGAAAAATAGTCGGAGAGAATAGGAAAAGGGTGAAAGATGAAAATAAGTAAAGTAAGAACGCTTACAAACCATGCAAACACAGTCTTAACTCACTGTCATACCATGCAAACTACAAACATGCAAGAAAAGTGTGTTACAGACATGCAAAGTAAGGAGAGGATAAGAAAAAAAAAAGTAGGTAAAGTTAAACAAAAAGTGGGTTAGTTTACGCTACGAGCTACATCTACGTTCGTGTTACTCTTTTTTTTTATTGCTGGCATCACACGCTGGCATTAATCGTCAACAGACTCATCCTCGACCACCACCCCGAGAACTCCTGTTGCTAATTGTTTTTTTTAAACAACGTTAATATTTTTAAAATGTCTATCAAGACGGTTCTTAAACACATTAACGCTAGTAGAGTTCACGACGGGCGCGGGAAGATTATTTCATTTATCAATTACTTTAAACGTAAAGAAGTTTTTAGCGATATTAGTAATGAAACGTCTACCACGCAACTTAAATCCGTTATTACGAGTATTACTATTATCGAAAGTGAACAATGTCAAAATTTACGTTATCGATGTTATTAACGATTTTGAAAACTTCATTAAGCTCCCCCCTTAATCACATAGTTTCGAGTGAATACAGGTCTAACTCTTTAATCCTATCTTCATAAGGCTTGTTGCGCAATGACGGAATTAGTTTCGTGGCACGACGCTGAACCCTTTCAAACCTATCAATATCCTCACGCAAATAGGGCACCAAAACTAAACGGCATATTCTAAATGAGGCCTGACTAAGGACTTGTAAAGGGGCAATATAATATCCTTCGATTTAAATTCGAAATTACGCGCTATGAAGCCTAACATGCTATTAGCTTTTGCGCAAGACTCCAGGCACTGGTTCCTAACCTTTAAATCCTTAAATACGCGTACGCCTAAATCTACTTCCTCGTCAACGCTCGCCAACTCCCTATCATCCATCGTGTACGTGTAATTATTGTTACGAGAACCTATATGCAAAACTTTACATTTGTCTACGTTAAATTGCATCTGCCACTTATCCGTCCACTCCATAATCCTATTTACATCGTCTTGGAGCCTATTTCTATCGTCCTCGTTAACAACCTTACCGCCTATTTTAGTATCGTCCGCGAATTTTGACACGTTACTAGTCAATCCTACATCTATGTCTTTAATGTAAATTACGAATAGCAATGGGCCTAACTGAACCCTGTGGGACACCGCTACCTACATCCAACCACCCCGATTCACTACCATTAACTACCACCCTCTGCCTCCTAGCACGAAGACATTCTTCTAACCAGTTAGCTACCTGACCGCGTATACCGTGCGCTTTGACCTTCGCAATTAATCTCCTATGCGGAACTATATCGAACGCCTTTTTAAAATCTAAATAAATAACGTCAGCCGCTCTATGCCTATCGTATTCGCGCACTATTTCGTTATAAAATTCTAACAAATTAGTTAAACGACCTATGGCGTCGAAACCCATGCTGACTATTAATCAAATCCCTACTTTCTAAGTGATCGATGATACGATCCCTAACTACGGATTCTAAAAGTTTACCGACAATTGACGTTAAGCTAATGGGCCTATAATTGCTAGCTACTGCGCGGTCGCCTTTTTTAAAAATAGGCGTGACGTTAGCTAATTTGAAGCCTTCAGGAATAATCCCCGTTTCGAGTGACTGATTAAAAATCTTCGTTGAGGGGCCTACGATAACGTCTTTCAAATGTCTGGGATAAAAAGCGTCAGGGCCTGGAGCCTTGCTAACTTTTAGCCTATCGATATAATGCACAATCTCAGCCTCGTAAACAGTTATTTCATCCAAAATAGTCTCGCTACTAAATAGAACGATATCGTCCACGTCGGGGACATTATTTAAGTCTTCTACAGTAAAAACTGTCGCAAAAAAAGTTATTGAAAATACCCGCCATCGCCTGAGCGTCAGCAGCCAAGGCGCCATTAACATCCACTGCATGGCCTATGTTATCTTTTATCGGCTTACGATTATTAACGTATTCAAAAAACTTTTTTGGATTATGTTTACTATCCGCAGCTATAAGTATCTCTAAATTGCATTCCTAACTGATCTTTTAACCTGACGTCTAAGCTCGATATATCTATTAAAGTTAGCTGCCGTGCCATTGCGCTTAAGTCTATACGCTCTATTACACTCGTTTATGAACTCGCCTATTTCCCTACTCCACCACTTGGGCCTACGAGGAATAAACTCCCTTTCAATATTCCTGAAACGTTCTTTAAACGCCACCCAATGCAAATTTGTGTCATTACCCATAAATAAGTTATCCCAGTCCACTACTCTCATCCTATCCGCAAAACTATCAAAATCAGTCCTACGAAAACCAGGGACTTCTATTACGTTACTATCCTTAGTGTTTTCTATCAATAACTTAAACCTAAGAATTTGATGATCACTACATCCTAAACTCTCGCCTACTTCTAAACCTTCGACTATATTCTCGCCGTTCATCACCACCAAATCTAAAATATTATCACCGCGCGTTGGTTCGGTAACCACCTGTCGTAAAAAGTTATCTTCCATAAACTCAATCAATCTCAAACCCTCCTCATTACCAGTAAGTCTCATAATTAACATTAGGGCAGTTAAAGTCTCCGACAATTATACTATTCCGATTGTCAATAAAGTTATCAAGAAGTGAGTAAAATCTAGTATCTGTATCGAGGGGTTGAACGGGAGGTCTATAAACAACAACAAAATTAAAACTAACACTACGCGCCCTAACTTCAACACATATAGCATTAATTACTGCCGGAAAATCTAACTTAACCTCGATAGCCCTAGGGGAATTACGAATGTACAGCAAAACGCCGCCACCAAACCTATGTAACCTATCATTAGTAGAGAGTTTAAAACCCGGTATATCAAGTTCCCCCAACAAGTCCCGAGTCACGGTATTCAACCAAGTTTCAGTGATAGCAACTATATCGTAGTTGCCGGAATAAATTATCGCCTTAAATTCATTTAATTTATTTCTAATACTACGCGTGTTACAATCAAAGACGTTTAAGTTATTTTTTACCACGGGCCGGAGTTTTAAACTATTTTTCACGTCAGGCCTGCGTTCCCCGGACCCACAACGTTTAAAGGCGGCTTCGACCTATACAGCTTTCGCACGTTTTCGTCTATTAACCTACCTAGCCTAGCATTACCTATTTCATTAAAATGCACCCCATCTTTTATAAAAAAGGCTAGGATCACTGAATTCGGACCACAGCTTTACGAAGGATACATTTTCCTAAGCACAAATCTCTTCTAATTTATTATTCAAAAATATTGTTTTTGACGTAATCCTAAGACCCAACCCGTGCCTAGGGATAATACCTAGAACTAAAGACCTATCTGACCTCGCCTTCAGGGACCTAATTAACCCCCTATATCTCTCCAAAAGGTCAGGCACTCTCGTATCGGGCCTATACGAGTCGTTGCCTCCTACCATCGTCACCAACATCGAGTGACGGGAGCAGTGGCGGTCCTAGCTTACATGACGCCCTGGGCGAACCTCACCTTCAGCGCCCCCCCCTCCCTGTTCGCCAACGCACACACATTCGAATCCCCCCAAAATAAAGGACAGACATAACTCTTTCACAAAATAACTTTTTATTGGACTAATTGTTGGAACTTCAGAACCAAAACAAAGACTCAAATTTCTGAATTTTACAAATCCTTCATCACGTAAATAGAATAACTCACTTAAGAGAATGTAATTATGATACTATGAACAGGAAAAATACAAATTAAATTGCACAACTGCCATAAATAAACTAGAGAATCAAATTTCTAAATTGTACAAATGCTCTATCACATAAATAGAATAAGACACTTAAGAGAGGGTAATTATTATGCTACACTTTGAACAAGAAACAAAATAAATTGCACCACAGCACAACTGCCATCTAAAGCCTGACTCTTCTTACCTTCCTTGATGCAAAGTCATGAATTAAATCATCATATGAAATCTGCTCAGCAATTGTATGATTTATGCTGATGATGGCCAGACCGGTAAGGCGTTCCTGTGACATAGTTGACCTCAGGTAGGATTTGATGAGCTTCAGCTTTGAAAAGCTCCTCTCTGCTTCAGCAACAGTGACTGGAAGAGTAAGACCAATTCTGAGAGCAGTCCACAAATTTGGATATATTTCAGAGAGCTCCCTTTCATGGATAAATGTCAGCAGTTCAAGCAAGGATATGGTCTTTGATGGCAAGTCAGGCAAGTTCTTCAGCTCCTGTGCAAGCTCTCTGCCATCCAAGTCAGATTGTCCCTTAAAGTGTAGTGTAGTACTAAGGTTCACACATTGTTCTGTCAGCTCCTCAAATGTGAGATTTTGGAAATGTGTCAGCACTCCAAACTTCTCTCCCACAATTTCCAACGTGGAAAATCTTTCCTGAATGGCTGATGTTGCAGCATCAACCACTGCATTGAAAAATGTCACCTCCAGCTTCTTCAAAGCATCAATCAAGGGCTCATCAGATGCTTCATAGGAGAAATGCCGCTTTGGCTTCTAGGACAAAATCCCCCCGTGGACAAAATCCCCCCGTGGACAAAATCCCCCCGTGGACAAAATCCCCCCGTGGACAAAATCCCCCCGTGGACAAAATCCCCTCGTGGACAAAATCCCCCTAAGGCTTTATTAAAAAAATAAGAATACGACTGACTTTATTAAAGTTTTAACAAAAATATCACGACTTAACCTAACCAATCGTCAAGGGCGTACAATTACCTAACCGGGCAAACAAATAAGAATACGACTGACTTTATTGAAGAAGAAAAATTAAAAACACAAAGTCAAACAAAATTCAAAATTTAAAAAGACAAATTAAAAGCAATTCCCTTAAGAAAATCAAAAATAGACCTGTTGTTATAGTCTTGTACAATTTTCAAAATGCGAGAAGAGACATACTTCTTCCTTTGCGGTTCTGTCGGCAAGCCAGCGATAATTTGAGAAATAAATGCCTGTTGGTAGCTTATTTCTTGCCCTAAAACTTTTAAAAATTTCCATATGTTTGGATGCGAGCATCCTGTTAGAGATGCAAAGCGTCTATGCCAGCCTTCGACAGAGTTATTTGTACGTGGAAGTTCTGTAATTGTTCTAGAGTACATATTCCAAATAGAAATGCTAAAAGTGGGTTCTCTTCGTCCTCGTCGGCATGGCCTTCCAATACGCTATTTTCATTCAACTGTTTATAACGTCTAACATTACGACGAAGGTGGTGAAGGGGAGGAAGTTTAGCAACTACTCTTCCGCTTGAGCAGTTTGTGTAATAATTTGCTGAGTAGTTTCTTGAGTTTCATAGGCACGCTTTTTAATTGCTTGGGCTACCTTTGTAGCCTCACATCGCGGATTATCCGGTGCGTGGGTGTGTTGATGCAACTTTTCAATTATTTCGTTATTCAACACTTTAACTTTAGCTTTGCATGTTGCTTGAGAACGTCGACGGTCACACTCGTAAGATATAACACCATTTGCCAAGTTTTTCTGCTTAACATAAATAAATCCGTCACACAGTAGTTTTGTTTGACCTTTATTGCTTTTAATAAACTCCATCACTAAGGGTTAAATAACTTCCAACACCTCTGGAGATGGAAAATAAACTAAATTTATGTCTAAACTTAAATTTCACGAAGCCTCTTTTCTTATTCTTATTGTGTTTTTAATTTTTCTTCTTTAATAAAGTCAGTCGTATTCTTCTTTTTTTAATAAAGCCTTAGGGGGTTGTCGGGGGGGATTGTGTCGGGGGGGGTTGTGTCGGGGGGGTTGTGTCGGGGGGGGGGTTGTGTCGGGGGGGGGGGTGTGTCGGGGGGGGGGGGTTGTGTCGGGGGGGGTTTGTCGGGGGGGTTTGTCGCGGGGGATTTTGTCCGGGGGACTTTGTCCGGGGGGATTTTGTCCACGGGGGGATTTTGTCCACGGGGGGATTTTGTCCTGATACCGCCGCTTTGTGGACCTCAGCCGTTTTTGTTTTAACACAGCCTCCACATTCATTTGTTCACAGATATCTGTGGCTGCCATTTGTGCAGCCACAAAACCTGTTGCCCTGTAATTGCGGAGACCTCTCTGTTTTTTTTAGGAGATTTACTGCAACATCAACGTGCATGCTAGGAGACTGCATCTGCTTGCTCACATGCTGAATTTGGCACAACAGGTCATGCCACACCACTGAACAAATGGCGAAGCGGTATGACCCAACCTCCTCTGACAGAGATTGAGCCTCGACCTTTATTACAGAGTCTTTGGTGTGGTCCCTCACCTCGATCAGTGCATCTCTCACTGCAGCTGCCTGATATCTCAGGGGCTCCACACTCTTGATCTTGCTTTCCCACCTTGTATCAGACCACATCTTCAATGTGATGTTCACATGTTTTTTCAAAATGGCCCATCGTTGTGTGGAGGCTGAAAACAAGTTGTAAAGCTTCTGCAAGATGCCAAAGTAACTTGTGGCATCAATAGATCCCTTAGCAGCATCGGCCACAAGCAAATTCAGAGAATGAGCCCCACATGGAACAAACAGAGCTCTGGGATTAATTTCTAGGAGCCTGGATTGAACACCCTTGTTTTTTCCCCTCATGTTGGCCCCGTTGTCGTATGATTGTCCTCTACAGTCCATGAAAGGAACTTTTAGCTCCTCCAGTCTCTTCAGAATCAGAGATGCCAAATGTTGACCAGTGGACTCCTCTGCCTCCAAAAACCCCATGAAATGTTCCTTTATATGGGGCTTCCCCTCCAGTGACACAACCCGAATCACAACTGACAACTGTTCAGTGTGGCTGATATCTGGAGTGCAATCTAGAATTATTGAAAAAAACTTTGATTGTTTGATGTCGCTCACCATTGCTGAAATGGTCTTGCTGCTCGACAAATCAATGAGTTCGTTTTGTATGTGGTGGCCGAGGTAGCTGGTGTGACTGGAGGTCCCTTTTGGACACGGTTAATGTGCTCTTGCATTATAGGATCAAATTGTGCCATCAGTTCAACTTCTTTCAGAAAATTGCCATTTGATGGTGAGAACAATTTTTCTGTATGTCCCCTTAGTGCCAAATTCCTAACTGCCAGAGAATGCACAATAGCAGTGAGACGTGTCAGCACCGCTCTCCATCTCAACTTCTCAGCCTCCAGAAGTGCCATCTCCTGCTTGTCAATGGTCTCCCCCTTTCTCATCCTCACTGCCAGTTCTTTCCAGATTTTCATAGAATTTAGGTGTTCTGAACTGTTGTCATGTGATGTGAGCAATGAGCTTGCATGCTTCCAGTCCGAGAGTCCCAAACTTGTTAAATTTATTTTCCTCTTGGAAAATAATGTACAACAGAAACAGAAAAGGCTGTTGTTTTTTAAGGAATAGACCAACCAACTTCTGGTTATATTTTCCCCACTAACCAATGACTTCCTGAAGTATTGATGGTGGAAACTTCTTCCGTCACTGTCGTTTCTAGGGAATACAAAGTCAGATGGTACTTGACTTGGTCCCCTGGAAACCAGTTGTGTCCGAATTCTCTCAGTCAGAACTGAAGGCCAGTTAGCAGGGTCGGTGGACAGAGACTCATCCTCAGGAGGCGATTCTGCTCCAGGCATTTCTAATAGAAAGAACAAGAGCATTACTCATTAGTATACACACCTAAGTTAGATAACACATTATTCACAGCACTTTGTTATGGTGGTGGTGTTATGGAATTATGGTGGTGAAACACCACACATACCCAGTAACCCAGACCCAGTGATAATAACATTATAATTTATAACTGTTTGCAAAATGCTTTGCAGGGATGCACACACACATACACACACACACACACACACGCACACACTCACAGACATATGTGCACACAAACTCACCTGAAGAGTTCTGCCGGGGAGAAGTAGAAGCAAATGGGTCTTCATCCTCAGGATCAGACTGCATTTGTGGAGACATATGTGAGGCTGAGGAGGTAGATGGCTCCTCAGCCTCAATAATGGCAGAAGTAGACGGCTTCTCATCCTGGCTAGTGGCAGAGGGTGTTCCAAAATATTTCAAAAGTGCCCCTGCAAATAGTAAAATAGAACATAACAGACCAATGCATGAATAGGCTAGTACAATTAATTTAACATGTTATTAAGCACAATTTATTAAACTTTTAGAATAGGAAACAAATGAATAATACAACCTCCTTGGTTAATGGCTAATTATATACATAATAGTACACTTCAAATGACTCAGAAAGCTATATCACAAAATAGCAGTGAAGAGTAGATGACATAGCTCTATACCTTTATCTTTTGCTCGTTTCTCCTCTCTTCTTTCCTCTTTTTTCTAAACTGAGCACCTGATAGCTTTGACCTCTTCTTATCCATTTGCGGTTATTTGACAGACCTTAGTGGCTTAGTGTGAAGATTCGTTCTGTAATAAATAATATACATTTCACTATTTAACCAAACCCAGAAAAATAACATTACATATGTTAAAGTATGGGCCTTTATTCCCAATAATATTAATCTGGAAGCATTTTGCATTGTTTAGGTCTTTTATGGGAAGGTTTATGGAAAATGCAATAGATGGTTTTTTATTAATAAAAATATATTTATTGATCTTTTATTATTTATTTTATTTTATTTTTTATTTTTATTTATTTCTTTATTTATTTATTCTTATTTTAATTTTTTTTGCAGGCGCTCATGCCGCCCCTCCACAAATGCCGCCCTGTGCGGCTGCCCATATTGCCCATATGAGGAACCGCCACTGGACGGGAGGCAACGTCAATCCTATCCACTTCGTCTCTAACTCTGTCAACCCTGGCCCCTGGGAGACAGACTCTCCTCCTCTTGGTTGGATGCCGTTCAACGAACTCTTTGTTCATGTGGCGCACTAAAGAGAGCCCAATTAACCCTTTACTGCCCAAATATTTTGTAGGGTTAAGTTATGAATGCGTGTATTTGAAAGGTTACAAATTTGTCCTTTTGGGCAGTAAAGGGTTAAAATAGTTTCCCCCTCATTCACGTCCCTTTCCAAATGGGCGAAAGGGTTCGAAACCTTGATAAGGTGGGGATTCCTATCACCTAACGTACGCGGCCTAGCTCCACCCTAAACTTCTCTAAATCCCTCGCTATCTACTACTCTCGGACCAACCTTAACTCCATTCTCAACTCTCTCCAACCTTCCCGACAAGCTACCTAAACTAGAAACTAGGTTACGCACCTCACCCTTCAAATTACTAACGTCTTCAACGTTAGTATTGGTTCGGCTTCCGTCAACCGTAGCCCTACCCCTGCCCTCATCAAGCGTTGCAAGTCTCTCCGTTACCTCACGTACACTGCGTTTTATGTCAACTATTTCCTCAATTAACTCGCAAAAGAAACAAACTGATCTCTCGGTAATCGCCATAGGACCGCCGTTATAATCTTTAAATTCCGAATACCACCGGTTTACCCTACACCTAACACACGACGCTTTCTGCGACGGCATCGCGCAGTTAAAAATTAGTTTAAACCGTCACAAGTTTAAGTTAAATTAAGCCGGCACACTAAGAAAACTTCTAAATCGCTAAAAACCACATATTCAATTACTTAACCATAACAACGTGAATATAAACGCAAGTACAGGGTGTACATAAAGTCAGGATCTATTTTTGTGAAGCACTTGGAAATTATATGGAATTCAATCATAAAATGATAAAGTGGTAACATTTATTAAATAATTAAGAGTAGGATTCGACGTGACGCCCATCAGTATCCTTGCACAGCTCAAATCGTTCCGCAGCATTTCTAAACACATTCTGGAGCATTTGCGGAGTTATGTTATCTGCAGCAGTTCGTATACGAAGTTTTCAAGACTCGTAATCTTCGTCTGATAGACGTGCGATTTGATAAAACCCCATGCAAAGAAATCTAAAGGGGTTAAATCTGGTGATCTCGCTGGCCAAAGTCTGTTGCTTCCGCGTCCGATCCAGCGATTTGGAAAACGTCCATTTAGATAATCCTGAACAATTTTGGCATAGTGACAAGGAGCACCATCATGTTGATAGACGACGGGGATAGGATTGTTAGTACCGTCGTCTATCAACATGATGGTGCTCCTTGTCACTATGCCAAAATTGTTCAGGATTATCTAAATGGACGTTTTCCAAATCGCTGGATCGGACGCGGAAGCAACAGACCTTGGCCAGCGAGATCACCAGATTTAACCCCTTTAGATTTCTTTGCATGGGGCTTTATCAAATCGCACGTCTATCAGACGAAGATTACGAGTCTTGAAAACTTACGTACGCGTATACGAACTGCTGCAGATAACATAACCCCGCAAATGCTCCAGAATGTGTTTAGAAATGCTGCGGAACGATTTGAGCTGTGCAGGGATACTGATGGGCGTCACGTCGAATCCTACTCTTAATTATTTAATAAATGTTACCACTTCATCATTTTATGATTGAATTCCATATAATTTCCAAGTGCTTCACAAAAATAGATCCTGACTTTATGTACACCCTGTATATAAAATTCAAAACTTTCCAAAAGTAAAATTCTCAGCAATATGCAAAAGTAGATGCAATATCAGAGAGCTCGGGAAATGCGTCCGTTGAGTAGAGTCGGAAAAGGAAGCGCTCGGAAAAAGAAGACAAATACAGGATTTTATTGAGCAAATGCAACAGAAAGAATATCAGCGTTCGAATAGCTGCTGAAGTGAATGCGTCATGCAACGGCAGCATTTCTACTTCAGCAGTGAATAGACGTCCGAGGGAGATTGGTTTAATGGGTCGGGTTGCTACCAGAAAGCCGCTTTTGCCAGTCTTAGAGTGACCATTCTTTGTAACTTTATGCCAATTTCAAACGTTTGACTATTTCTTCGTCACAAAAGAGGCTTTCTTGCCGTTGCGTGACACATTCACTTCAGCAGCTATTCGAACGCTAGTATTCTTTCTGTTGCATTTGCTCAATAAAATCTTATATTTGTCTTCTTTTTCCGAAGGCTTCCTTTTTCGCCTTCGGGTCTTTGTTCATTACATTCCCATTTTGAGAATGACGAGAGGGGGTTCTGCTCACAGTGGACAATGAAACTCCCACCTTATTGGCTATTTGTCTCTCTAGTTATTCACCAAGAGGATATTAATCAATCTTGAGTCTATTTTCGTATGATATTTCCTTTGTGGGAGCCATTATAGAGAGAGAATCTGTAAGAGAAGGGCGCAATGTCACCAAACAATGTTTAGGTGCAGGTTTCACGAGTCAAATTACATTTTTGAAGGAAATTGGGATAGAAATGAATGAATACAAACAGAAAAATATTGTTACCAATAAGATCAATATTTCTGTAAACAGAGAGAATTATTTTAATCAAAACGTGATATCACCATTAAATAGGATTTCTTTCAACATTGATTGCTCGTAAGTCTTCATGAAACAAACCACCACATTAGAAAGCTCCTTAATTAGACACCGGTATTATTTTACTTCCTGTAACTTACGAAAAAAATTAAAAGAATTCTAATTTTTTTTTTATGCATGAAGGAGGGGCCAAGGGCAAATGTCCGCAAAAGCGCCCCTCCCACAGGAGGAGGAGAATAGCCAAAATCAAGGTCCAGGGTTTTTGAGATGGCTAGACACACTGCATTTGAAAAATGGGAGGTCAATGACGGGGACGGGAGGAAAGATGGATTGATGAAGATTGTTCCACAGTTGACCGGTTGAGTAGATGAAAGACTGAAAATACCGATTAACCCTTACATTATAATAATAGTTGGACCGAAAAGGAATGAGAAAGTGTAGAAAGTCTGGTACTGCGTGCTCTCCTTAGAGAAGGAAGCATGCAGTTAGAGTTCAGAAGAGCAATGTCCGTTATGATAGCGATAGTAAAAAGAGAGTGTAAGGCAACATTGTGGCGAAGAGAAAGAGATTGAAGACAATCAGTAAGATTGATGCCACCCGGTCAAGAACGGCTGTTTGGGTTGAACCACCCCACACATGAGAAGCATACTCCATACAGGGGCGAACAAGACCCCTGTACAGAAACAGCAGCTGAGTGGGGGTGGAGAAACCGCGGAGGCGGTACAGCACATCTAACTTCTTAGAAGCTGTTTCAGAAAGAGTGTGTGTGTTCTTTCTAGGAAAGATCACGAGAAAAGGAAACGCCAACAATGTTAAGAGAAGAGGAAGGATTGAGTTGTGTGTTGTTGAAGCTAAGGGGATAGTCGTGTGGAAGATTGTGACGAGTAGACAGATGGAGGAACCGAGTTTCTGAAGCATTAAAAGCCACAAGTTTTTCTGCCCCAATCAAATACAGCAGAAAGATCAGGTGTCAGGTGTCCCATAGCCGTCTTATAATCATATTTTTAAAAATACTTCCATAATTTTGACGGGCGAGATATAGATAGATAGATAGATAGATAGATAGATAGATAGAGATATAAGACATAGGGTAATGGGTAGTAATAACTATTACAGGATTTTTCAAGTAATAGTAATAGATCATAATTTTTTGGCTGTAATAGTAATAGATAATAGTCTATTACTTTTCTATTACAGTGGCAATGGACAGTGTGTGAACAAAGAACTGAAAAAATTAACAATCTACTCTAACCTAAAATAAACATGTTATGTGAACTAATAGTGACAAATTTTTCCTTCAATAAAATAAAATTTATCAAGACGTACAGTCTCTGAAATTGTAATGATTTGGTTGAAACAAATATTTGTTAAAACACTGCTTCTAATTGCATTTAAATAGACAAAGATCCTTTTCAAATGAGTGAAGTACCTGACATACAGAAGTAATAGTAATACATGAAAAATAAACTAATAATAATAGAAACCCAGTCATAGACCCCATGTCTGATATATATATATATATATATATTATATATATATATATATATATATTTATATATATATATATATATATATATATATATAATATATATATATATAGGGTGGTCCTTGCTTAGGGGGTGAAATTTCAAGTTGAACATTTTCAGCTCCCACCCGCGGAAATCGTTCGAATGGTCGAGAAAACTCTCTAGGTGATTTATTTTTTAATCGGACAACGTTTACCCCTCCCTCATTGAGCATTACCATTAAGCTAATTTTTTACTTTCAAGTAAATGTTACATAATTTGTAATGTTTTTTTTTTCATTCTTTCCAGATTTTCAGTGGTTGGATAACTAATGTGTGTAAAACTGTAAATTCTAATGATTATAATTTAAACTGAATAACTCCTTTAACCATAAGTCAAGCTACCCGTCAGTGGTTGGATAACTAATGTGTGTAAAACTGTAAATTCTAATGATTATAATTTAAACTGAATAGTGAATAACTCCTTCAACCTTTAAGTAGATAACCTGGATCATGGCAGCGAAGCTGCGCTACCTGATTGCCCCGCAGGAATCGATCGCCGGGTCGCAACTTCTTTCGCAAAAAGAGGTCTTGGCCCTGACGGTCTACAGGATCGACGTCCAGAAGAAGTCACTTCGAGAGGCCGCCAACCAGGTCGTCGAGCTCGTCACCGAGGTGTGGTCCAAGGCGCGAATCCCCCTCCGCCGGAAGGACCATATCGTCACCAAGATTGAGAAGCTCCACAAGGAGTTCAACGATGTGAAGAGGAACAATGGGCTCAAGCGAAGCGGGAGGACGAGTTCAGCGAGCGGATGATGAACCTGTTCGACGTCGCTGCCGCTAACGCCATGGAGCTGCTCAAGAACGAGGAGGACAAGGCGTTCCTCCTCGCTCAGCGCGAACCCCGTCGGCGCGGCAAGCTGGGGTCCGTCGACTCGACGCTAGCCGCTGTCGATGCCCGCGCATCTCAACGCCAAGGGGAAGAAGACCGACGGAGGCAGCGAGCCGAGGAAGAAGCGACGACATCTACGGCCCGAGTGGAGCTCGAGTGGTCTTCGTCCTCTTCCAGTGGTGCCGCAAGCGCAGCGGAGAGCGACGACCATGGAGAAGGGAGCCCTCGGGCTCCGAAGCGCTCCAGGCGGGGCACGACGAACATCGTTTCGGCCGCTGTGGCGTCGTCGCTGGATCGCACGAAGGTGACCGACCGAGGAGCTGTCTACGTCCTGACAGAGGTTGCCCGGTCGCTTGGGCACGACGTCGCAGAGCTCAATATCAACCGCAGCTCCATCCACCGGCGCAGGCACCGCTCCAGGCTCAACGTGGCGCTCAAGGAAGAGCTGAGGGCCGGCAATCTTGTCGTTCACTGGGACGGCAAGCTCATGCAGGACTTGACGAGCAAGGAGCAAGTCGATCGGCTTCCCATCTTGGTCTCCGGTAACGGCGCGGTGCAGCTCCTGGGCGTCCCGAAGCTGCCGAGTGGAACGGGCTCTGAGATGGCCAAGGCCGTCCTCAACGCGTTGGAGGAGTGGGAGCTCACTGAGCAAGTGAGTGGCTTGTCATTCGATACCACCGCCTCGAACACCGGCCGGAACAACGGAGTGTGCGTCCTCATCGAGCAACACCTCGCGAAAGACTTGCTCTACTTCGCGTGCCGCCATCATGTGCTGGAGCTCCTCCTCGGTGCGGCGTTCACGGCTGTGATGGGCCCCACGTCCGGTCCTGACGTGACCCTCTTCAAGCGTTTTCAGGAGGGCTGGGATTTCCTGGACAGAAGCCAGTACGAGTCCGGCGCTGCGCACCCCGATGTCGCTCCTCTGCTCACCACTGTCGACACGGAGTGGTTTGAGAAGGCGATAGTCGAGCGCAAGGACCTGCGCGACGATTACCGTGAGCTGCTCGAGCTCACCCTCCTCTTCGTCGGTCACGTCCCCCCGTGAGGAGTGCGTTTCCGAGCTCCCGGGCCGATTCACCACGCCCGCTGGATGGCGAAGGCAATCTACGCCTTGAAGGTCTGGATGTTCCGACAGCAGTTCAAACTCATGGCGAGGGAGGAGAGTGGCCTCGGAGCATCTGCATCTTCGTCTGTCGGGTCTACGCCAAGGCGTGGACGGAGGCTCCGATCGCCGCAACTGCCCCCCGAAATGACCGCCCTCCTCAAGGACCTGCTGGCCTACTCTGACATCAACCCTGCGGTGGCCAAGGCGGCGCTGACCAAGTTCCAGAACTACCTCTGGTACCTGTCGGAGGAGCTGGTGGCGCTGGTGCTGTTCGATCCGGGGATCGCCGTCGATCAGAAGAGGAAGATCATCGCCTCTCTCCACGACCGGGTCAGTGAGGAGTCCCCGGCGAAGCGGCCCACGCTGCCAAACCGAGTACTCGCCGGGCTTCAGTTGGAAGACCTGGCGTCGTCCAACACACGAGGTTTCTTCGAGAAACTTCGACTGGAGGACGGCTTCCTCGAGGTCGACCCGGAGACCTGGCCGAAGCGGGAAGACTTCAAGACAGCGGCGGCACGTGTGGGAGGGCTCGCCGTAATCAACGACCATGCCGAGCGAGGAGTTGCCCTCGTCCAAGAGTACAACCGGACGCTGACCCACGACGAGGAGCAACTCCAGTTCCTCCTGCAAGTCGTCGCTCGCCACCGCTGCCAGTTTCCGGACTCTCGGAAGCGAACCCTACAGACCCAGGATCGCTAACCGGGCAACAACGGCAACCGGGCAACAACTCCGGGGGTAAACGTTCAAGGTCGATGAGGGAGGAGTAAACGTTGTCCGATTTAATAAAAAATTCAACTAGAGAGTTTTCTCAACCATTCGAATGATTTCCGGGGGTGGGAGCTGAAACTTCCCAACTTTGAATTTTAAGGACCATCCTATATATATATATATATATATATATTAGTGATGTAGCGGATGTCATTTTTTTCACATCCGCGGATGCGGATGAGGATGTTTGATTTAAACATCCGCGGATGCGGATGTCTACATTTTCGTTATTTTTTAGGATATATTCGAGATTTGTTGTGTTTAACGTATATAATAAGTTATTATATAGAGAGAGAGCTGTAGCTATAATGTAGTATAATTGATTAATTGTACAATAATTGCTGTACTTTTCTCTGAACATATAAAATAATATCAAGCATCTAACTAATATAGAAATCAATTAGTGAATTCGTTTGCAAATAAATTCGTTATATTTTGTTGAGTTTCAGCCACAATTAGAAACCATAATTGTGTTACCAGGATGCGGGACGTGAACCCAACTCAAATGCACCCCACCGACCTCTTTCCCCAACCTCCACCCTTATAGAAAGAGATCTTTAATTAGCTTGATAACTATTTATATTAAGTTTAAAGTTTTATTAGGCATATTTATAAATGAGTAATTAAAATAAAGTAAACTAAGATGTTCATCGTTTAATGTTCAAACTTAATTATAGGAAGGTTATGCTTAAGGAACATTAATTTTTCTGCCTTTTCTGCTGCCAGTCTGTTTCTCTTTCATCATATATTAATCCAGCACTGCTAAATAATCTCTCGCTTGGTACGTTTGTTGGAGGATAGGCTAAATGTTTCCTTGCAAGTTTACTCAAGTATGGATAGATATTCTGCGTATTTTTCCACCAACTAATAGGATTGTCACATGCAGCCAGGCGTTTTTCTTGGTGATAGCTCTCGATCATTTTTACTACATCTTTTGACATCGCGTAGGTCTCGTCATTGCTGCTTGACTCAAGAAACTGAGAGACAGATTCTGTGATGGATTTGCTTGTTGAAGGTGTTGGTTCTGTCACTGAAACTTTTATTCTTTTGGTGGGTGGCGAAGCGACAGATTCAAGAGATTGAAGCTCTTCAACTGCTTTGCCAAGTGATGATTTAACTCGTTCTAATGTACTAGGTGAAAATAACTTAGCTTTGTAACGTGGATCTAAGTAGGTTGCAAGAGAGTAACTTCATACAAGAACAGCCTCTCGTCTTGTCGCTTGCATCACTTTTGCTCACAATGAACTAGTTCTATTAATATAGTAGAATTTGATAATTTCCGCTTATTAATGACACTTTATCTCAACGGTCCACATCCGCACGACATCCGCAGTCCAAAGTGCGAATGCGGATGAGAAAATGTGCGGATGTTGGATAGACCTACATCACTAATATATATATATATATATATATATATATATATATATATATATATATATATATATATATACACAGGGTGTCCCATAAGTCCGGCATCATAAGAGAACTTCATATTTTTCTCTTTTTACAGGCCATAATGTCTATGCTCGGGATCCCAATTTCCCGTCCACCATTCTGTTCAGTGACGAGGTGAGGTAAATCGACAGAACACCCACTACTGGTCTCAAAACAACCCTCACTGGTATACCCCTTCAAAGGAACAAGGTGCATCTTGGGTGATGGTATGGTGTGGCATTTGGAAGGATCGCATTATAGGCTCCCTCTTTTTCGATGAACATGTCACTGGAGGCACCTATCTACGTATGCTCAAGGAAGAAGCATTTCCCAGTGTCTTGAACGAAGAAGGAAATTTCCCAACATGGTTCCAGCAAGACGGCGCTCCTGCACATAACAGCACCCAAGTAAGGGGAATACCTGTACCAACAATTCCCTGGTCATTGGATAGTACGTCGAGGGCCTGTGGAATGGCCAGCTAGAAGCCCGAATCTCACGCCACTAGATTTTTATCTCTGGGGCCACTTGAAAGCGCTGGTATAGGCAGAGAAAATTAGGTGTGTTGAACATTTGCGGCAGCGCATTATTGGAGCATGTAACACCATTACTCCTGACATCATTCACTGTGTGCTTGTTGACTGGGTATCACGTCTGAATTTGTGTATTGAAAACAATGGTGGATATATTGAGCACGTTCTGTAAATAAAAGCTTTTGTTTTGACTTTTTTTTTTTCTTATGATGCCAGACTTATGGGACACCTGTATATATATATATTTATATATATATATATATATATATATATATATATATATATATACACACACACACACACAAACATATACAGTCGGCCCTGCTATAACGCGTACTATTACAACGCGGATTTGTATTTATGAGCTAAGTATCTTAAGACCATAAAAGTGTTATACACGGAAAATTACGTGCCAAAAAAAAAAAAAAACTAAAAATATCAAGACTGCAAAAACAATCGTTGACTTGTAGTTAGCTAAGTACTGTCAGGTGAAACATAGTCTAACGTTCAAAACCTTCGCTCACAGAGTTTAATTTTGGTGTATCTATTTCGCACGGAACAATATGAAAAATGTAAACGCAACACTATGAAAACTCGCAGATAACGTTCAATGGATAATTCAAAACCTTCGCTCACCAAGATTTTAATTTTACGTCTATTTCGGGCAGCTTAATTAAAGAGCTAACAACAAAAAATTTGTCGGAAGCATTTACCTTGGCTGATCACATAGCAAACATTTTTTCCGACAATGATCCAAACGTGGAAAGGAGCGGCACATTTAGTAGAAAACTGGATGAACTTCTAGCAGGTTAAAGAAATTTAGCGCGAAAAAAAAATCGTGGACGGCACTTAACACTCGATGCATATTTTAAGAAGAAATCTGACGTTAATGACCCAGACGTTTCTGACAAAGAAAATGTCGAGGAAGCATGGCAGTCAACTTCAAGCGAGGTGTAACATGTATTTACTGCACTTGGCTGCATTTGGCTGCATTTTTACTGTACTAGGTGGTTTTTTTCTTTTGTAACTTTGTTAAATAGAATTTTTTACTAATATACGTTACATTACGCACTAATATATGTTGGTAAAAGCGTTTGAACAATTGATAATTTGAATTTTAAGGAAAAAACAATTTTGAAAAAAATTCATCCGACTTGTGTCTTTATTCATATGTAAAAACAATCTTGTCACGGCGGACGATTGAATAACGCGCTTTTTCTAGAACGCATCCCGCGCGTTATAGGAGGACCGACTGTATACATATACTGTGTGTGTGTGTGTATTACAGGGTGGCGAAAAAGTCGCGCACCATAGGAATTTTCACTGACTATATATTTTTTTTCTTTAAGGTAGTGAATGGCTGCGAAATTAACAATAGACGAGAGGGTGAGCTTGGTTTTAATGCATGGAATACCAGGTACTCCAAATCGATACAGAATTTAAATTCTGTACCGATTCATCGATTTGGAGTACTGTACCTGGTATTCCATACACTAAAACCAAGCTCACCCTCTCGTCTATTGTTAATTTCGCAGCCATTCACTACCTTAAAGAAAGAAAATATAATATATAGTCAACACTGAAAATTCCTATGATGCGCGACTTTTGCGCCACCCTACATATATTATATATATATATATATATATATAAAAGAATATGAATTATATGAAAATAAAACCCACTCTAATAGACAGTTTATTTCCACGACAGTTTCGACGCCCACTGGCATCCTCCTCGGGTGGATACAGAAACACGAATGAACCAAAACAAGAGGGAAAAACAGTCCAGGGACCGACCGTTAAGAAATTCGCACGTAGGTTAGATCCCATTCTCCCCGACACCGGAAGGGCATTTTCATTAAGTACATTCGCACAAACTCGCGTGTGTAAAATCCTGAGATAGCATGTAGTAGCAGTAATTTGATTTCGAGTTTAATTAAAATCCTAACGAGAGTGAAATTCGAAAAAATAATCGTTGTACACGCTAAAAGAGCGGACTCTAAACTTTTTAATGGAACCCCCACTCTACCTTAACGCGAGCGAGTGATTAAAAATTTGAAAAAATAAAAGACCACCTATAGGAACTAATGTAATTTCAATGATCACCAACGAAAATGTATGAGGAATTTGGTAATTTTTTTAGGACATACATACATAAATACATATACAGTGTGTCCGTAAAGTCATGGTGGGATTTTAAATAGCTATATTATTGCAACGAAACATGATAATGAGATGAAACAATGCCAAATTTAAGAACAACTCTCAAAGTTGTATCTTGTAGTTAGTCTAGGCTAAGCTTACCCTTTTATCTCGTAGTTAGTCTAGGCTGTCCACATGACTATGTTGAACATGAGCGTAATAGCCGAAAATTAATGTGTGGTGTGCTCTAGCACGAGATCGAGTGATTGGCCCATTTTTCTTCGCGGAACCCACTGTGACGTCACACAACTACCTCGCTATGTTGGAACATTTTGCAGTACCCCAATTTATTGACAATAATGTCATCTTTCAGCAAGATGGTGCTCCTCCGCACTATGTCAACGTTGTTCGAGAATTCCTTAATGAAAAATTTCCACAGAGATGGATAGGAAGAGGAGGATGGAAGCCATGGCCTCCACGCTCTCCGGACCTGACACCTTTGGACTTTTATTTGTGGGGTTACGTCAAGCAAAGCCTGTACAGTGTACCCATTAGGGATATTCATCACTTGCACGAGCGAATCACGGAAGCTATCGCATCCGTCACTCCTGATGTTCTTGGGCGTGTGTGGCTGGAATTGAATCACCGCCTAGATGTCTGCAGGGCTACCAGAGGAGCCCATATCAAACTACGTTAAATAAAATTATTCTTTTAGAGTTGTTCTTCAATTTGCCTTTTTTTCATCTCATGTTTCGTTGCAATAATATAGCTATTTAAAATCCCACCATGACTTTACGGACACACTGTATATATAATTTAAAACTCACCTTTACTCTAAACAGTTTCTAGCACACTGATCCTTCAGTAATAATTTTTTAAATTAATGAATGTCAAGGAATATATGTTCATTTAAAAAGTATATGGAATGTTAAACAAAATATATTCTCTTTCCTTTACAATGTAATCATAACGTGAAACTTTTCTTCCAACACTTTCTACTTGATGCCATTTGAATCTTGAATAAGTACAATTCTCATAACCGGACTAAGGCGGTGTCGAAATTCAAACTACTGTAGCGAAGTCACAAAAGTTCCCTATAAATATATAATACAAGTTTGTTCGACTTAAAATGATTATTGTATGTGGTGAGTACCTAGACAGATCAGGTGAAATTAAGTAAGGGGTTCCAAAAAACCTTAGCCCCCCCCCATTTGCAGCTTACATGTTTACTTATATCGAAATAGTTTTTAGTGATTATAAAAATATATAAAATTCTTTATTTATTGCAGGTATTAAAATTACTCTAGCTGATAAAGTGATAATATAATGGCTTCTCAATTAATTGGTGATTCGGAGAGGCAACGTGTGATAGATCGCATACGAGCAATAACATTTCGGGAAGTTCGTGATGCTGGAGCCACCTTTATAACACGTTCATGGGTTGCCAAAAAGTTGCGAAGTAGTGAGGACTTCGTCAAAAGAAATTGGAATAAAACTTTGGATGAATGTGAAATAGATACAACCAAATCTGGGCGCCCAAATTTGCCACTCTCTCAGGAAACAAAGGACATCATTGAAAGCGGTACGCGTAAGCGGAAAAACAGCTGTGCTAAACTTTCTAGAGAGATCGAAGTGTTGAGAGGAAAGATCGTTAGCGGTGAGATCATTCGACTGTACCGTCATAGGCAAGGTTTAAAGCCTTGGCATGAACTTCCAAAGCCAAGGAAAACTCAACTCAACTCAACATCGGTGACAGAATGTGGTTTGCCCATTATCTTGAAGATTGGGATGTGGATGATTTCATGCATTTAGCTGTCTCCGATGATTTTTTTTGTTTATGTAACACGTCGGCCTAACTACCAAAATGATCGTGTGGGGGCCACACCACCAGATGAAATCGATGACAATGAACATTATCGCGAATTATTAAAAACTCCAGACTGTGTTGGTGTGTTTGTTTTGTTCACTGCAAAGAAGCTCATGTGGGTGCTGAAGCCAAATGGTCAGAGTTGGAATGGACAATATTTTCGTGATATTATTCTATCCCAGCATGTCATTCCTTTTCTAAGAAACCCAAACAATGTTATGGATGTCGATCAGGTCACTCTTCTGCACGATAAGGCCCCCAGCTTTAAGGCATTAGCCACTCAACAGTTGTTGCGAAACCATGAGATCGATTTCTTTGGAAATGAAGAATGGCCAGGAAATTCTCCTGACCTGAACGTCTGTGAATACATTGGATCAGTTACAAAGGACAAGGTTGAATGTCTCTTGTTTCAACAACCTCCAGCAAATCGATTTTCGAAGGATACAATGACGCAACACATTGAAACTGTTTTAGCAAATTTGCGTAACGATCAAGATCTATTCACGTCACTTTTGGTGGCAAGCTACCCAAAGCGAATTCAGGCTGTCTTGGAAGCCAATGGCGGAACACCAAATTTTAATTGTTTCTCATTAAATGCAGGATTAAATTCTCTTTTGTAAGGTATGTTTAGTTTTACTGTACCTCTAATGGTTTAGGCCATGGGCGGGGGGGGCTAAGGTTTATTGGAGCCCCGTATGTCAAGAGCTGAATTTCAGTTTCGTATACCCGACCTATTAATGACTAGCAGAATGCATTCTAAAAAATTAACCAATTGATTCTATCGCTTTAAACCATCTAATAATAATAATAATCTGTCACTGTACAATGATTAGTCCTCAAAGATTACAAGATCTACTACAACAAGTTTCTCGAGGACTGGTTTGCAATGAATAGTTAATTAGATTGTAAAGGAATAAAGCAGGTGAAAAACTGACGGAGGTGTTCTATGCGAGTTACAGCATCAGCAGTACGCCGTAACTTTCTTTAAACTTTATATGCCACAGATATTTACGTACGACAATCCTTTGGACGAAATAAATCTATGAACTTCTGGGTCCTCGATTATTCCTCTTCAGCCCAAAATTTTAAAGTCGCTTAAAACCAAATCAAAACGAATTTATGATAAATATGAGCCTGCACAGTGCATCTAAACATGACAGAATATCAAGCAAAACTAAAGGAAAATTGTAAAACAATGACCATACAACGTAACCACAAGCTAATTTTATTACCATTATAATGGTATAAATAATAAAAGTATCTTAACTAAATACAATAAATTCTTCCAACTTCTTTACGAGAATTACAGTAATTTTAAATATTAAGGCGGATTACCAACTCCGGTAAAGTGTGTATACACACACACACACACACACACACACACACACACACACACACACACACAGGATTAACCGCCGCTTCAACATGTATCGCAGCGAGAACAGGCAAACAAAGGCAACCTTGTCAGATAACGTCCATGAAACCAGACTTGTCCAGAAATGACAACAAACCAACTTCAAAAGTAGGGGAACCCTCCAGGATCGATTCCAA
Organism: Bathynomus jamesi; assembly: GCA_023014485.1. NCBI lineage: Eukaryota > Metazoa > Arthropoda > Malacostraca > Isopoda > Cirolanidae > Bathynomus > Bathynomus jamesi. The sequence goes on along the minus strand of JAJOZX010006986.1, from coordinate 38,875 downwards.
GGAACACTAACCGAAGTCATCATATTATTTATACATGTATAGTAACAGGTTATTATTATTATATTCTACCAGATTATGTATTATTAAAATGAAAGCAACTGAACCCAAAATGAAACGAAATATATCGCATCTATTCCTAATTCAAAAATACATTTGAATGTGCCGCCACGACATCGAACGTTATTAATCGCTATTCATCGACAAGATTTTGAAATTTTTCAAACCCCTAGTGTTGTCGATTAATGTGCAAATGGCAACAATCGCTTTCAGGAGGGGAACGATTTAGCGGCAACAAACGACCGTGTGATATGGGATTAATGCGGCACATTTGGCTAAATCCTAGAATATCATTATCCACAACTACCTGGAGTCGAGTTCCCGACCTCCGTGTGTTCACTTCCCTTATAAGGAAACTATTACCTACCGAACTACGACCGCTGGCAAGTCGCGATAATATAAGGTCTTCAACGAGATCCACTGGTTAACAACCACTCTCTACGGCTATTCCTGAGACATACCTTCACCTAAATGAATTGAAAACCTACGATACGATTCTTTCTTTATCCAAATTTTTAATTTTATGGTACGTTTTGGCATTATGACAAGTGAAGTCATTATTCGACCTCAGTTACGTACACCGACTTAACACCAATAAAACTTCCGATAAATAAAAGGTGTGCAAACATATAAAAAAAAAAAAGCAACTATGCCTACCGGGTTGAGGTGTGCGCTACATCTTCAGTGAAAGACAAATACATCAATAAATTACGAGAACACGATAGCTAATGACACTAAAATTAAAATTCTTTAACCTATTACCGGAAAAAAACCGCTCCGAGACAAACAAACAAACATGACATTACGCACTTCGAGCTCGATAAAGCTTACGTTCTACGAGGAAGCAATTCAATTTCAATAGTTTACAGTAATCTGGATCACATGACAATCATGGCTCACCTCATAATATGAGGAAAGGATGGTGACAGGCACTATTTAAAATTTGGTTATTCAAATACAGTACAGTAACTCATACGATATAGTGATAAATTTTTTCCACGATTTTTGAAGTTGAGAAAGATCCCCTAGTTTATATACAGGGCGTCCCAAAAAAATGTACACACACTTTAACAGCTGATAGCTCAATTGACGTTTCTTTCTTTCCAGGTTAAACCCATTAGAATTAATAATGGCAGTCAGACTAAGCTTTGAACAAAGGAAATTCATTCTAAAATGCTACTGGAAGTGTGAAAACGCAGTTGAAGTGCAAAGACAGTTTAGGAGGGAGTTTCAAACATATCCACCAACGCGACTTACCATCACTCGAATTAGAGATAAGTTTGAAGCCGATGGAACTGTTCAGAATGTCCACAAGAAGCGTTCCGGAAGACCACGGACATCGACAAGCCCCACAAAGCAAGAAAGAGTACTGGAAACGTATGACCAAAGTCCAAGAAAATCTGTGCGGCAAGCGAGTCGTGAGGTAGGAATTTCAAAATCGTCTGTCCAACGCATTTTGAAGCGCTGTCAATGGAAAAGTTACATTCCAAGATTAGTCCATGCTATTAATGAAGATGATCCGGACCGAAGAGTGGAGTATGCGAGTGGTACTTGGCACGATGTGTAGAAGATGCACACTTTCCAACAAAGATTGTGTGGTGATGAGGCTAAATTTAAATTAAATGGTTCAATTAACCGCCACAATTGCACCTACTGGGGACCTGAGAATCCGCATGTTATGGTGGAACATCATGTTAATTTACCAGGAGTTACAGTGTGGTGCGGCTTATCATCAAGAGGATTAATTGGACCACTCTTCTTTGACGCTACTGTGACTGTCCCGTTTACTTGAACTTGCTGCGACAGTCTGTCATGCCAAGCATTAGAGAGGACTTTGAAGATGAGGAGTTTTATTTTCAGCAAGATGGGGCACCCCCACACTACCATCGCGATGTTAGATCCTACCTTGATGAGATCTTGCCAAACAGGTGGATTGGACGAAGGGGTTTCGTAGAATACCCTCGGCGTTCACCAGACCTCACACCACTAGACTTTTTTTATGGGGATACTTAAAAGACAAAGTCTACGCTATAAAACCTGCAACAGTCGCTGAATTGAGAGCAGCCATTGAACGAGAATGCACACAAATACCAAACGAAATGTTTCGTGATGTTTGCGATTCCATTGCTTCGCGTTATCAGCAGTGCCTGGACCAGAACGGACGTCAGTTTGAAAACAGGCGTTGACAAAACAATTAAATAATGTCTGTAGATTCTATTACATTTTGAAAATGAAATGTATTTTAATAAACACTGCCTTTATAATTATTTAAAGTGTGTATACATTTTTTTGGGACGCCCTGTATATATATATATATTTTTTTTTTTCTTTCTTTTTCTAATTTACCGCCGATTCGTACCTATAGAAAGCGGTACATATCTCGGCGAGGCAGTGGGTGGGTGGTGTTACTGTGCTGGGGGTGGTAGACTAGGGGAGTGAGTAAGGGTCAGTTGCTGGATAGTGGGTAGGAGGGGTATGGTTTTAGATGCGATGGAGCAGATGGGAGTGAGTAAGGAAGAAGAAAATCGCTTCCGTTGAAAAGTGGGGGCCTTCGGCGAGTATGGATCGTAGACGGTCGGGTATGGGATTTTCGGCCGAGAGAGGGAAACACCTGCGACGAAGAGCGGACAACTTTGGGCATTCCACCAGGTGTATGACAGTGATAGGGGTATGGCAGGTAGGGCAAAGCGGGGCTGGCGATTTCGCCATAAGGTGTCCGTGGGTGATGCGGGTGTGGCCTAGGCGGAGACGGGCTAGGATTACTTCTTTATGGCGGGACCGGTGGAATGAGGAGGCCCAGTATCCTATTTGTGGCTTGATCGTGTGGAGTTTATTTTGTGTGGCCTGGTCCCATTCCCGCTGCCATATGGAGCGGAAGTGGAGCGGAAGCGGAAGTCGGGAAGAAGTCGGGAAGGGGAAGGGAGGGGTCGGGAGGAGGCAGGCCGGCAGTGAGCAGGCCGTCTTTGCTGTGCGGTCCGCCTCGTTACCCTGGATGCCGACATGAGCCGGGACCCAGCAGAAGGTGACTGTCCTTGTTTGGAAGCCGTTAAAAAGTGGAAGGTTTGCTGGATGGTACAGACGAGCGGGTGAGGAGGGTTAAATCTTTCTAGGGAGAGAAGTGCGCTTTGGGAAACTGAATAAATGACGAAAGAGCTGGCAGAGTGGGTGCGCACAATATCGAGGGCCTCCGTAATCGCGAAAAGTTCCACCGAAAAAACGGAGGCCTCGCCGGGCAGGAGGCTGGGGCAGAATCACCGCTGAGGCAGCCACACCAGCTTCCGAGCGGGAACCATCTGTGTAAATGGCGACTGCGTCCGGGTGTTGGGTTGCGTGTTCGCGGAAGAGTGACCTGTATATCATGGCGCTCGTGGTATTCTTCGGTAGGGCACACAGATCCTGCAAAACTTGATAGGGGTGAGGAGCCAGGGGGGGTAGATGCTGAATGAAATGGGGATAACTGAGGGGGCGGGCATGTTGAAAAGATCAAGGAAAGAGCGGACCACTTCAGTGAAGTGCCAGCTCCGTCCCTGAGGTGGTAGTTCTGAAACCGCCGTGCCCAGAAGCGAAGAAGGTAGCCTCTGTGCACGGAGGTATGTCCTCATGAGGAGTAGACCCCGTCGGAGGGCGAGAGGGAGATGATCGCATTCCACGTGGAGGCTGGAGGCTGGGGAGGAGCGGAAAGCACCGGTGGCGAGGCGGAGGCCTCTATTAAGTACCGGGTCCAGGATACGGAGGCGGGCGTTGGAGGCTGAACCGTAAACTGCACTACCATAGTCCAGCTTCGACTGTACTATGGAAGTGTAAAGGCGAAGAAGAGCGTCGATCTGCACCCCATGTGGTGTGGGAGAGGTGATCCAGGAGAGCGAGGGGGCGTCGAAGGGATTGCTTTAGGTGCTTGAGATGGGGAACCCAATTGAGCCGTCGGTCTAGGGTCATGCCCAGAAAACGCGTGGAGGGTACCACCTCAAGAGGACTGCCGTATAATGTGACAGAGGGTAGAGGAAGGGTTGTGGGTCTTCTTCTACTGAAGAGCATACACTTGGACTTAGGGATGGAGAGGCGGAAACCCACCGACGTCGCCCACCTTTCCACCCGGTAGATGGCGAGCTGCATTTGTCGTTGAACGACGGACGGTTCTCGCCCTGCGAAGTAGATCGCAAGGTCATCCGCGTAAATGGAAGAGCGGATGGTGGGTGGAAGGCATTGTGAGACCGTGTTCATCACGACGGTGAAGCAGAGAACACTGAGGATGCTTCCCTGTGGGACCCCGTCCTCCTGCACGAAGGTGTGAGAGAGGACTGAGCCCACCCGGACTTTAAAGGTCCGTATAGAAAGGAAGCCCCTGATGAAGGTTGGCATGGCTCCGACGAGGCCCAGATGTCGGAGCTGACTGAGATCATTGCTCGACGGGTTGTGTCATGGGCCTTCTGGATGTCGAAAAAAATTGACAGTACGAACTATCCATTGTCGAAGGCATCCTATATGTCTCGGCTGAGAAGCAGGAGGGGATCAGTGGTGGAGCGGAATTGTCTGAAGCCGGACTGGGTAGCCGGGAAGGAATTGCTATTTTCAAGGACGAACGATAATCGCGTAGCGACCATTTTTTCGAGGATTTTGCAGGCACAACACGTCAGGGCGATTGGTCTGTAGTTTGTGGGGTCCAGGGAATCTTTGCCGGGTTTGGGGATAGGGATGACGTGGGCCTCCTTCCACCTAGAGGGGAAGGCGCCCTCTATCCATATGCGATTGTATAGGTCTAGCAGGAAAATCTGTAAGGTAGTGTGGATGTGCTGGATCATGCCGTACGGAATACCGTCCGGACCGGGACAAGGGGATCGTCGAGAGGCCAGTGCCGCCTGTAGTTCACGCATGGTAAACAATCGGTTGTAGGTGCTGTCTATGGACGGTGGAGAGGGGCTATCGTCAGGGGCAGGTACGGAATCGGCTGCAGAGGAAGAAACGGCGGCGAAGGTAGAAGCGAGGTGATTTGCCACCAACTTGGGCTCACATAGGAGTCCGTCATTAGTCAGGAGGACCGGGGGTCGGGAGGGGACATGTCGCCTCTCGACACCCAGTACCTTTTACCAGATGGTAGCCGAAGGTGTGGTGGCGGTGATGCCGGACACAAAGGCACGTCAAGAGGCTCGGCGCGCTGTCTTCATTGTGCGGCGGGCGATAGCCCTGGCCCGCTGCATCTCCGTGCGATGGATGGGGAGTCGCGTCCGGCAGAAGCGCCGAGTTGCCTTCTTGGCGCGCACGGCCTCCGCGCACTCCGGGGTCGACCAAGGCACCCGTCGGGCGCGGGGGTAGGCGAAGGATCGTGGTACGCTAGTGCTTGCAGCCGCTAGAACGACAGACTCGAAATATGCGATGCACTCGTCGATGGATGGGAAGTGGGCAGTTGTGAGGGTTGTATACGTGTTGTCGCGGAAGCGTGCCCAATTCGCGTTGGTAGTAACTCACCTTACTGGTACCCGAACAGTCTGGTCGGGTCGATTGAGCGTGAGTTGAATGGGGAAATGGTCACTTCCATGGTCCTCTCGGAGGACTTGCCACGTGAAATCTAAGAGGGTATCAGTTGAAACGAGGGACAGGTCTATACAGGATGGAGTGCAGGTGGTGGCATGGTAGAACGTAGGAGAGCCATCATTGAGGCACTCGGATAGCTCGGTCATGACAGAAATCAGGGTTCGGGCCATATAGGTGGTGTGTGTCGCCCTACAAGGAGTGGCGACTATTGAAATCGCCCAGTAGTAGGAAGGGCCTGGGGAGTAGTTGTACGACTTCCACCAGGTCATCGCGGGAGACTTGAGCGTGGGGTGGGGGGGGGGGGGGCGAGGTAGACTGAGCAGACGGTGTACTGTCTATCCAGGGAGAGCCGGGCGGCAATCACCTGTAGCGGGGACCGGATGAAGAGATTGTGGAAGGGGACTGCGTGGTGTACGAGAATGGCAGCTCCCCTTCGAGTGCAGGTAGGAGGCGGGGTGGCGATGCAAGAATAACCAGTAGGGCAGGGCATGGGCCTGGTCCCCAGGATTAGCTCTTGGAGACACACACACACACACACACCAGACGGGAAGTGGCAATCAAGGAGTTAAGGCCTTCATAGTTCGCGAATATTCCTCTACAGTTCCAGTGGACTATTGTGGTTTTCGGGGGATTCATTAGTTGATGAAGGGGGATGGGTAAAGGTGTAGGTGCTAGGAGGTTGGAGTGTGAAGGGAGATCTGGAGTTCGCGAAATTGAAGGATGCGTCGGGAGCATGGCTGGCTATCTACCGTTCACCAGGGAAGGAATAGGTCGGCCTGTCGAACCACGCGGAGGTTGCGGGGTCGAGTCGGCCGAGCGAGACCGGAGGCGTGGATCACGGCAGACAGAGGAACATCATGGGCTGAGAGGGTCAGAAGTGTTTTAGCGGGCTTCTGTGGTCGGGCCAGGAGGGGGCACGTTAACCCCAAAAGTGGCGCCTCCCCGCATGTCTAGGGTCTCACGGCGGACCCTAGGTGGCGACAGGGGGTACCAGAAGGACCAGGCGGGTGGGAGGGAGGGCGTACTCAGGGTGGCTGACAAGGAGGGGGCCGAGGATGTTGGGGGGGTAGGTACAATGGGGGTGGAAGGAGGTGAACCAGAGTGGTCTCGTGGAGGGGTGGAGAAAATGGCACCAGGAGGCAATGGCAGATCCATGAGACTCGTGGGCGCGGCCGAGCTCCCCTCGGTCACACCGTGCAGCTGCGCCAGGGCCGCATCCACTGGATCCTCGGGGGAGAGCATATTGTTCAGACTGGGTCTCGTCGTAGGGGGCGGGTCATGGATTTCAGCAACTATTGTCAGAGTCTGTGGGGGTAGAGTGGTGGGACTTCTGTGGTGGGGAGAGATGGACATAGTAGACGTAGTGGGCGGTGTGAGGGTCCGAGCAGTCTTTTTGGTTCTAGGGGAAGAGGGAGAGAGACGTTGGAAGGCCGGAGGGTCTGGCGACTCGCTCCGGCGTCTCCGCCTCGACGGCTTGCTCCGGGCGGCAGGTTCGGGCGTATGCAGAGAATACTGGGAAGGCAGGGTTTGAGGTGGATGGGGCCTGGGTGTCCTGGTCCCAGACTCCTGTGGGGTTCGTGGCAGGTGAGGTGCGGGAAGAGGAGGGATGGTGGGGTCGGTGCTAGGTCAGGGCGGCGTGCCGAGAGGATAAAGCCGAGAGCAGCGGCATAAGACACCCCCGGCCTCACTTCCCGACTCCGCACCCTGTCCCGTGCCTCACAGGGGCTAAGGAAGTCCGTTACTTGTAGGCCTCGGACCACCACCTCGAACTTGAAAAGGCATTCGCGGGATGAAGAATGGTGTGCGCCTTCACAGTTGGAGCATTTGGGTGCGTTGGGGCACCTGTCAAGGTGAGTGAGTTGTCCAGTGAACACACAGTTGATGCGGCTGCCGACAAACGGAGCTAACGTGTCCAAAATTGTTGCATTTAAAGCAACGGGTCGGGTCTGGGATGTATGGGCGGAGAGAAAACTCGCATGGCGCGCGGTCTCCCATACCCCATACAATGCGGTCGGGGGGGATTAAGGTATTGAAACTAAGGAGCAGACGTTGGGTGGGGGAGGGGGTGCCTCCCTGTCGGGATGTGAAGCGATTAAATCTTAGTGACTCCTTGCGGTGCGAGGTCCTCCAGGAGCTCGTTCACTGCGATCGACAATAGGCGGGTGGCGTAAATAGTGCCCTGACTCTGGTTCAGGCGAGGGTGTGGGGAAACGGACACCGAGCATCCAAGGACCTCAGTGACGGAGTAGGGCTTTTGTCTCTGCGGCTGAGCGTGATTTTACGACGAGGGAGCCATCCCTCTGTGCGCGTACGTCATAGTGGCTGGAGTTGCTGTGGATTCGGATCGCCTGGAACGTCCGTTCAGAGTTGTTCGGGAGGGACCCAGATGTAGGCCGAATCATCAGGAATTTGTGGATACTTGGAAGGGAGAGGGAGGCTGTAGAGTCGAAGTGGACTGGGATATTCAACGGTCAATAGGACGGCCGTGAATGCCGGCTCCCCCGTCCGCCGCGGGGAGGTGGGCATATGGGGAGAGCAAGAAGCCGGGTTGTGGGGGCAAGTCCTGGGTGGAACTCGACTTGCCAGAAGGTGGCTGAGGTGGGCTGGGGCGAGACCCCTGCTCCAGAGAGTAGGTCCAAGGGCATAGTCGAGGGACGGACTGGGGTTGGCAACGGAAAAGGAGAGTGCAAGCGCTCCACTTCCACAGGGGGATCAACCCCATCAGGTTGCGGTCTTCCAGTGGTAGAGGACTCGAGGGCCTGGTTGCCCACCACCCGAGTGTTGATAGTAATAGTAATAGTAGTAGTAGTAGTAGTATGGGAATTAGAAGCAGTAGTCGTAAGCCGAGGGGTAGAAGTATCCATAGCGAACAAAAGAGAACTTCATCGCCCGCGCGCATCCAGCCACCACCGACTCCAACAAGAGAAAGGCGAATCGTGGGCACACTTGGTCCCACTGCCAATAGATGTCACGCAGGGGAGATACACCTGTACCCAGTCCCTGTGCCTGAAAGGCGGCCCCACTCATCCAACGCGCGGTGAAATGTGGCAGGGACATGGCTTGGGTTTGGTTGAAAAGCGACAAGGGTGCAGGGCAACCACCTCCCACACCGAAGGGCCTAGGAAGGGGTCAAAATCAAGGTCCAAAGAACAACAACAAAATAGAAAGAGAAGCCAGAAAGAATGGGTGAAAGGAGAAAGAAATAGAAGCAGGAGATCAGCCGGGTCTCCAAACGGGTCCAATGGACCACGAGGGCAGAGAAAGCCTTTACACCGAAGAAAGGTGTATTCCTACATTCGCCACAGAGGGACGCGCCCTATCGCTCCGGACAAAGCAAAGGGATATATATATATATATATATATATATATATATATATATATATATATTATTATAATATATATTATATATATACATATATACATACATATACATATACATACATATATATATATATATATAATAATTATATATATATATATATATAATAATTATATATATATATATAAATATAAATATATTTATTTATATAAGCATAAATATATATATATATTTATATATATAAGCAAACAACCACAGGGAAAAGGAAAAAGAAACGTGTTATTCTGTGATTTTACTCATAATATATATATATATATATATATATATATATATATATATATATATATCCCCGCAAGGGGGTTCTAAGCTCATGCCCTTCAGTGCTCTTTGTGCTCGTTTGTACGTGCTTGTTCCTGGAGGTTTCACGTGCGCCTCCCGGCCCTAGCACCCAAGGATGATGGAGCTCGACCCTGCAGTCCTTGGTGTTTTTCCACTTCGACTGTCCCCTCCACCCTTTCTTTTTCCTCTGTCTTTCCTCTCACTTTTTCTTTGTTTTTCCACCGAGATATGCCCTTTTAAATAGAGGCGAATCGGTTCTTCGGGAACTTAACTTTATATATATTATATATATTATATATATATATATATATATATATATATTATATATATATATGAGGTCGCTGAGGAATTTAACATATTGCATCCGGACCGCGCGCCGAAACATACAACTGTGTCGGCAAACTTGTAGCAAAGTTCAGGGAAACGGGATCCATAGGAGATAGACCACGCAGTGGACTTCCGAGGACATCCACCGACGATGACAGCCGCTACCATCCTCGCTCATTTCACAAAGTCCCCAAAATTCTCTTCGGCGTTTTTATTGCCATTTTTATCATTTTGCCCTTTGGTTCCAGACTTACGGGACACCCTGTATATATATATCTATATTATCTATATATCTATATTATCTATATTATCTATAATATATATATCTATAATATATATATCTATAATATATATATCTATAATATATATATCTATAATATATATATCTATATCACATGTCAACAAAAAAAAAAATTCTTTTTTTGTTGCCAAGGAAATTTGTATGAATTTAGGGTATTTTGGGGTTGCTGAATTCCAAAATGAAAGTAGTTTTTCCGAGTTGGCTCTAGTTCTTGAGATAATGAATACCCTCAATTAATAGGAAACGCAACCATAACGCGTGCATATGGGAAACTACCAGAACATTCTAGATGGTGAGACCGAATAAAATGGCATTATGTATTTCATGTGTTTACTTTTGTATGATTTGAGACAATTTCAATGCGATTTGTAAGTAGGCTCCGCCTGAACATTAAATTTTTTGCATTTTTACGTGTTTCAATGGGGGTACCAATTATCTCATAAATTAGAGCCAATCTAGCAAAACCGATGTCATATTCGGAATCAGCACCACAAAGTTACCCCAAAATCACTCTAATATGACTGGCAATAAAATGAGTGTTGACCAGTGTAATATATATATATACAGGGTGGGCCGTAAGTTTCCATACATAGGAAAATTTAAATTATGGTCTTCACGTGCGTCGGTATTTGGATCAGTAGTTTCCGGATGCTTGGATTGGTCGGCGTGGTCCTGTGGAGTGGCCTCCCAGATCCCCAGATCTCACCCCGCTTGATTTCTATCTTTGGGGGCACTTGAAGGCCATGGTGTATCAGGAAAAGATACGAGACATAAATCATCTAAAGGAACGTATCACCAACGCCATTACAAGCATAACGTCAACTGTGCTAATACGTGTTCATCAACAGTGGGGAACACGTATTGAAATATGTTTTCAAAACAATGGCAACCATGTACAGCATATTATATAAATAAAAGTGGTTGTCCATAAAAAAATGTTTATTTTTCCTATGTATGGAAACTTACGGCCCACCCTGTATATCTATAATATATATCTATAATATATATCTATAATATATATCTATAATATATATCTATAATATATATCTATAATAAGCACACCGGACAAAAAATTAGTCACCCCTAATAGCACCGATAGTAGGAAGTTCAAGGTCACACAGAGGGCGCTGATGTAGCATTGGTAAGTGACAAGTAGCGGTGACGTAGCACACAGGATCAGATCTGTTTCGTGAGGTGGTGAAGAACAAAGTGTGTGTTGGATATAGTCTGCAAAATGGGTCGTGAGGCAGACGTTACTCAGTGGCAAAAAGGAGCCATCGTGTTTGGCAGAGCCCACGGACACAAAATGTCTGAAGTAGCCCAATTTGTTGTGTGTCAACGCGTACTGTCCAGCGAGTTTACAAAGAGTGGTGTAGTTCGCAATCAACTGACAATCGACGGCGTAACTGTGGCCGGAAAACAATTCTCGACAATAGGGGCCGCCGCCATGTTTCTCGTCTAGTAACTGCAAATCGTTTTCAAACCAGAGAACAATTGCTCCAA
>JAJOZX010006986.1:0-22500 GCA_023014485.1 Bathynomus jamesi | reverse complement strand
TGTTATTTAAGTAACGTTTCTATACGAAACATTGCAGCCAAACAGGATATACCAAAGTCGACTGTAGCGGATGTTATCATGAGATGGAAGCACGATGGTGCAACTAACGCGAAAAAATGTTCCGGACGACCACGCAAACTGACGGAACGTGATAGAAGAAGTCTGGTACGACATGTAAGCAAGGACCACCCTAGTATATATATACATATACATATACATATATATATATATATATGCAATAAAATCACAGAAAAACACGATCTTTTTAATAAGCAAACAATCACAGGGAAAGGAAAAATAAACACGAAATCCAAGCGCTTTCGCGATATATTCACATCTTCAAGGAAAACAAAAAGAGCATGACTGTTTTCCCTGAAGATATGAATATATCACGAAAGCGCTTGCATTTCGTGTTTATTTTTCCTTTCCCTGTGGTTGTTTGCTTTTATTATATATTTATTTATATATATACATACATACATACATACATACATACATACATATATATATATTATATAAAATACTGTCTCTTCTTTTCAGGCTGCCGTAACTCGAACAGTCCCAGCGTAATTTCCACAAATTTCCCCTGCGCTCGCGAAGGTGTCGCAATTACAAACAATTTGGGGGTTCTATCCTTAAATGCTCGTAGCCTGCGAAATAAAATAAACTAATTTTTTTCTTTAATTTCTTGTAAAGACTATGATTTAATTGTGATAAATGAATCGTGGCTTAGCACTGAAACACGTGACTTTATAGGGGAGTATCAAATTAGAGGTTATAGACTTTGTTAAAAACAAAATAGGTAGACGAGGTGGTGGTGTTATGTTGTATATCAAATATAATATTGCGAACGTTATAGAAGTAAAGCACACAATTCCAGAACCGATAGATTCGACTATAGCAGAACTTAAATTGAACTATTTCAAACTTCTTGTTGAGGTTATATATAGGCCCCATAATCAAACAACTGATACGGACGAAGAGTTATATCGTGAACTAAAGAGAATAATAGGTAATGAGCAGGCTTTAGTTATGGGTGACTAATTGCGCCAACGTGAATTACGATACAATGCAGGGAGACGCAGAAGGTAATCATTTAGTTAATTTTCTCGAGGATAGCTTTCTTATTCAAAAGGTTGGGGAACCTACGAGGTTGGGCAGTATTTCAGATTTAATAATAACTACGGATGATAGGCTAATCACTGATCTTCAAGTAATAGAACCGTTAAGCAATAGCGATCACAATATGGTAGAGTTTGTCCTCTCAGTAAGTCACTCGAAACCAGCTAACTCTACTAAAATTCCTAACTTCCAGCACACAGACTTTTGTAAATTTCGAAATAAATTGTCACACATCAATTGGGAAAACGTAATGGGGATCTCCAATGCAAAACTAATGTGGGAATCATGTGAAACAGTATTTAGGACTATAAATGAGGAATGTGTACCGTACAAAATTAAGTGTGCGAAAATAAACAACAAGCCCTTATGGTTTACTTCTAGAGTAGGAGACATTATATAGAGTAGAGATAGGGCTTATAGGCTACATAAGTGTGATAAAGACAATTTGTGGTTACGAAACTACATATCTCTAAGGCGTAAAGCGAAAAGTGTAATAAAGTCCAAGCGCGAATTTGAAATGTCCATAGCTCGTGATGGTAAAGAAAACCCCAAGCGATTCTTTCAATACGTCAACAATAGAAACCCCGTAAAAAGTGTCTTGGGGCCGTTGAAAAATGTTAACAGAGAGCTAGTCTCTGAAAACAGGGAAATGGCTACCTTGTTAAACGAATTTTTTACGTCAGTTTTTACTATAGAAGATGTAACAAATATCCCTATGGTCATAGACATAATACCTTTTGATAATGGTAATATTTTGGATAATAGTGTGGTTAGTGAAGGGGAGGTAATGCGCTATATTGACAAAATGAAAATGCGTAAATCACCGGGGCCGGATTCCATATATCCCATACAACTAAAGAAATTAAAAGATAGCATTCTTTTGCCGCTAACAAGGATTTTTAATACTTCTATTTCTGAGGGGTGCACACCAGATAATTTCAAGTTAGCAAACGTAACACCTATCTTTAAGAAAGGCGATAAAGGTGCGGCGGGAAATTATAGGCCAATCAGTTTAACGTCTGCTGTAGGTAAGCTACTGGAATCAATAATTAGGGATCGTATAGTCAAACACTTAGAATTTCATAACTTAGAAATATGCAGCATGGTTTTAGGCGAAACAAATCTTGCTTAACTAATCTTTTACAATTTTTTCAAAGCATGTTGAAGTTTACGATAGTTATCAGGCGGTTGATGTAGTGTATTTAGATTTTCAAAACGCGTTTGACACCGTACCGCACAAAAGACTCCTTGAAAAAAAACTAGGGCTCATGGAATCAGGGGTGTAGTAATAAATTGGATAGAAGAGTGGTTGCGAGGTAGGAAACAGAAGGTGGTTGTTGATGGAGCGGAGTCATGTTGGGCTAATGTAGCGAGTGGTGTTCCTCAGGATTCTGTATTGGGCCCCTTGCTTTTTCTTATATATATTAACGATTTGGATGTCGGCCTTGTCAGTACAGTTTCAAAGTTTGCGGATGACACGAAGCTGGGTGGTAGGGTGATTAATGACGAAGATAGAGGTAAAATCCAGGAAGATCTGAATAAAATCGTTCATTAGTCAGTCACATAGCAAATGAGATTTAACGTCGATAAGTGCAAAATTTTACATATAGGTTCGCGTAATGGTAATTTTTCGTATAGTATGTCAGGGAAGGAGTTAACAAGCGTATAGCAGGAAAAAGATTTAGGAGCGATAGTCACTGGTGATTTAAAAGTAGCGAAAGAAAGTACAGCAGTGGTCAATAAAGCGAACAAAGTGTTAGGTTTTATAGCTCAGAATTTTTAGTACAAATCACGCGATATTATAGTTCCTCTTTATAAATCATTAGTTAGACCCCATTTGGGGTACGCGATCCAATTTTGGAATCCGCATATGCGAAGAGATATAGACAAACTCGAAAGAGTTCAAAGCCGAGCAACTAAGGTGATTCCGTCGCTTAGGTCAAAGTCATATGAGGACAGGCTTAAGGAGTTAAAATTGACTACACTTGAGACTAGAAGGTTAAGGGGTGATCTAATCCAGGTTTTTAAAATTATGAATAGGTTCAATAACGTAGATAGGGATAGCTTTTTCAAAATATCTCAATATAATAGGACTAGAAATAATGGGTGTAAGTTGATAAGTAGAAGGTTCGAGACAGCAGTTGCGAAAAACTTTTTTACGCATATAGTAAATAAGTTTTAGGTGGAATAGTTTGCCGGTAGAAGTAATTAGTAGCACGTCTATAAACATGTTTAAAAATCGATTAGACGCATATGTTGATAGATTGGGTATAGTTTAAGGTAGCAAAATTACGGCTTTGTAGGTTCGGAACCCACGTAAAATTGTAGGTCCCCTCCGCCATCACGGATGACATGCACAATACACAATTACGAAGACAATTAGGTAGACCAGCCATGAGTGGATCCTAGTCTTTGTTGGTCTGAAACATCATATATACAGTATATATATATATATATATATATCGTAAAGAACGACGCTTGTATAGGAGATATTCCGCGCAAGACGAGAAAGAGAAAACAACAAATGAAAAAATGAAGTACCACCCGGAAGATCCCGGGTTCGATTCCCAGGTGGTACTTCATTTTTTCATTTGTTGTTTTCTCTTTCTCGTCTTGCGCGGAATATCTCCTATACAAGCGTCGTTCTTTACGTTATTTATACTGCGTGTTCTTTGCAGTTGAATGTATATATATATATATATATATATATATATATATATATGTGTGTGTGTGTGTGTGTGTGTGTGTGTGTGTGTGAAGGACAGGCTTATCATAAATAAACAGGAGAAAAATCCAAAATCTCAGAAGACCAAAATAAAACACACTACACCTTTCTTTCTAAAAGAGCATTTATCTACCAAGGTCTACTAAAATATATTAAGGCTACCAAAATATATGAAAAATATAAAAGGTAAAATAGAACAATGTGCATGCACTTGTACAATCTTAAATGCAATTCTACCAAACCGCTATACTTACAAACTGGCTAAGCGCTTTGGATAATCTTATAAACTTAATACATAAAAAAAAAAAGTCTCCAATGAAGAAAAAAATAAACAGCTCTAAGAACATGTTTCGAAACAGACCTTTCGCGTTGTTCAGCTTGAACATTTCTCGGATCAGCTTTGCTTTGATTCGTTATTCTGTAAATGTTGTGATTAGTTAAAAAAAAATTGGGAAATGTTTTGTTTTATATGAATGGCGAACTGAACTTTAAAACTTTCAAAATAATAATAATATAATAATAACTAATCAACGAAGTAAGGCCATATTACGTGTGAATATTTCAAAAACAATCTCTCTCGTCTCTCGTGACACTTACCATATTTATTAAGCAAGTGTGTTGTAGATTTTAGTTGAAGAAAATATATCCACTTAAATTCTGAATGGTAATAAACAACGAGTCTAAACCTTTATCTCTAAAAGGTGATGCATAAATGTTTTCCATAAATCGCAGGGTGTATATTCTTGAGACAAAAGTAAAGAAAAAAGACCATATAAAAATAGGTCAAGAAACCTGTAGGTTTCTAGCTATCCGGCTGACTATCCTCGACGAATAGTGTTCTGTCAGTAGTTTTTACGCCGCTATGTTGATAATTGCCCATTTTCATGTTGGGTGTTTATTTACGGATGAAGCGACCTTTTCGAGGGACGGCATTGTTAACACTCGCAACACGCATACTTGGGTGGAGGAAAATCCTCATGCAACAACTAGTAGAGTACACCAGGAACGATTTGCAATCAACGTGTGGGCTGGCATTATTGGAGATCATCTTATCGGCCCATATCCGCTACCGCAACGACTGACTGGAGATTCGTATAGACATTTCCATGAGCAGACTTTACCAGTGCTACGTGAAGATGTGCCTGTCAGAACTCTACGATTAATGTGGTTTCTCACAGGTGGAGAAAGCGCGGTGGTCCTATTCCGCGGCCACCTCAGTCACCAGATTTAAGTCCTTTTGATTATTACTCGTGGTAATTTAAAAAGCCAAGTTTGTGTTACAGAAGTCCAAGCACGTGATGCATTGTGGCAACGAGTTCAAGGCAATTGCGAAACTATCCGCAATACTTCAGGAATTTTTGTGTGTCAGACAATCACTGGTGCGACGTGCTGAGACATGCATTCAAGAAGTAGGAAAGAATTTCGAACATTTACTTTAATAAAGCAAATTTATCACACTGTGTATTTGCATAAAATGTAAAAAATCTTTACGAGTTTCATTTTTCTGTCGCGTGCTATAGCTTGAAACCTTTGGGTTTCTCGACTTATGTTTATGATCTTTTTTCTTTATTTTTATCTTAAGAATACACCCTGCGATTTGTGAAACATTTATGCATCATCCTGTATAGCCTTAAATAATTAATGTATGTACAGAGTCCATTTTCAACCATTCAGTACTTCGATAAAGAGATACTTCGAATAAACAGCATGAAAATAAGTGCTTAGTGACATCAAGAAGGGACGTAACTCCAGGGTTGGTACCAAAGTGAGTAACCTATTTTGGCCCACTGGATTTTTTTATTTTTTTTTTCTAAACCACTTAAAAAAAAACAGTATTTTGCCCATGTTACTGGGCTTTTTCATATTTTTTTCATCATAATATTTCTGCCAAATTAAAATCCGTTCACTGAAAGTGAAAGAGTGAGTTGACATTCCATGGTTACTCATACATACACTACCAGTCAAAAATTTAAGTACACCTACTAATTACTTCAAATGTAAACTTAACAGGTACTAGAGATGAATTTGCTTACCTGGTTTTCATATTGTATGCTTCAGTGTATCTGCCCTATGCAGTATGTTTAACACAATCTTCTTCAAAATAGCCTTCAGAATGTGTTAATTTACGTCTAACATGTAACCTAAAATTAATGCCATTAGCTCTGCACAAAGGTCCAAAAACAGTTTAAAAGTCTTTACTGGGGTAGTGTGTTTCTTCAGGATTATGTTAATACATGTGTTCAGTTATTAACATGCGCTGCAGATCTTTACATATAAAATCCTTGCAGAGGAGCTAACTCTGCAGTTTAAGGTATATTTGTGTGTTTCAAAAAGCATAAATCGGTGCTAAAGCTCAGTTAACAACAGAAAAAAAGAGAGTTGATTGTAACCTTGAGAAATGAGGGCCAATCACCAAGGAAAATTGCAAAAAAATTAAAAGTTTCTGCAAATGCGGTTGCTTGTGCCATTAAACGGTATGAAGAAACTGGTCAAAATAAGGAGAAAGAGAGGTCAGGGCGACCAAGAACCACAACAGACTCAGAGGACAAGTATATCCAAGTCACCAGTCTGCGCAACAGATGCCTCACAGCACCTGAAATCAAAGCCCAGCTGAACAACTCCAAAGGTACAACAGTTTGAACATCACTGTTCAGAGAAGACAGAGAGGCAGGATTAAAAGGACGAACTGCAGCAAAGAAACCAATGCGGAGACTGCAGAACAAAAAGAAAAGGCTAGCCTGGGCTAAAAAACACCAAAAATGGACTATTGAGCAGTGGAAATTTGTCCTTTGGACTGACGAATCAAAGTTCGAAGTTTTTGGATCCAAATGCAGTGTGTTTGTGCGGCGCAGAGCTGGTGAAAGAATGACACAGCAGTGTGTTGTGCCAATAGTGAAGCACGGTGGAGAAAGTGTGATGGTCTGGGGATGTTTTGCAGGGGAGCAAGTTGGAGATCTCCACAAAGTCACTGGAATACTGAACCAACGTGGCTATCACGACATTCTACAGTGCCATGCCATCCCATCTGGACTGCGACGAGTTGGCCAACAGTTCATAATGCAGCAAGACAATGATCCTAAACACACTTCCAAGCTGTGTCAAAATTACCTGAAGCAGAAAGAACGGCAATGTCAGCTCACAGTTATGGAATGGCCAGCACAGTCCCCGGATCTGAACCCCATCGAGCTAGTGTGGGATGAACTGGATCGACGAGTGAAAGCCAAGCAGCATCCAGTGCTCAGAAGCTCTGGGAACTCTTACAAGAGTGCTGACAGCAGCTTTCACCAGACTATCTTCTTTCTCTTGTTGAGCGTATGCCTCGAATTTGTTCTGCTGTAATTGCTGCTAGAGGAGGCTATTTTGATGAATCTAAAATTTAGACTTTGCTTTTGGTATATTGTCCTAATTTGTTGTTATTTAAGTTCCCATGTTTGTACTTACGAATTTGTCATGATAACTTAATAAATAAAAAACTTTAAACAAAATTGGAAATTTATGAATATTTCAGGATGTACTTAAACTTTTGACTGGTAGTGTATATAGGACAATAATATAAGGTTGTAACATATATTCTGCTCTAATTTTTAGTTCACTCAGAACAAAAATTAAATGACAATGACAAATTAATCATCAATATAATTCCCTTCTTTTTCCATAACCTCCTCCCACCTGTAGAAAAGTTTTTTTATGCCACGTGCGAAGAAATCCCTTGGTTTTGAATTAAAAAAAAAGTGATCACTTCGTTTTCGATAGCTTCCCTGGATTGCAACTTTTGTCCATCTAGGTGGTATTGCAAACTTCTGAATAAATGGTAGTCTGAAGGCGCGATGTCCGGAGAATAAGGTGGATGAGGCAATTTTTCCCAACCAAATGCCTCCAATTGGGCAGTGGTGATTCGAGCAGTGTGAGGGCGCGCGTTATCCTGGTGGAATAGAACAATTCTGCGATTAATTAATGCAGGACATTTTTCTTCTAATGTCATCTTCAATCATTGGAGTTGTTGGCAGTAGACTTCAGCTGTGATTGTTTGGTTATGTGGCAGAAGCTCAAAATGAATAATTCCTTCCATATCCCACCATACGCATAGCAAAATTTTCTTTGGATGGGGTCCATTCCTTGGCTGAGGTTCAGGCTTTGTTTCACGACTAAGCCACTGATGTCGACACTTAATATTGTTATAGAGGACCCATTTTTCATCCCCAGTGACGATCCAATTCAAAAACGGTGCCTGCATTTGCCGAGAATGCAGTGATGTGCAGTGTGCAAATATCGATTCGATGTTGAAGATTCGCTTGTGACAAATCATGCGGAACCCTTTCCAACCTTCACTACTTTTCCTAACAGCTTCAAATGACGAAGAATGGTCATATGGCTAACGCTGAGTTGCAGGCCAAGTTCTCTTACAGTTACACCATTGGGTTTTCCTCCACTGTTGCTTTCAGCAACTCTTCATATTTACTCATTTGGTCGTCCTGTTTGTTGATAATTCACTGGTCTGCGTCATTTTTGAGGTCAAGGTTTTTTTAGTTGTTCTTTTATAAGTTTTGCATGCTGAATTCAAAAATGCAACTCATTTTGCTCAATCAGGTCAGGTTTTTATACTATCTCAATTTTAAAAAAATTAGATAATCATTATGAAATAAGTTTATTTTTTTAAAACAGGCTTACATTTCAGCCAAGTGTTAGCCAAGCTCTATATAATAAACAGACAACTTATTTCTAATTACGATTGTCATTACTGTTTTTCAGCATGAATAGAATGTACAAGAATGACCCAAACAGGTTCTGCTATATCTGTGGTAAAGTCACTATGTCAAACCAGCAGTCAAACATCACACATTTTGTGAGGAAAAGCTATCACGCCTACCTTCGAGTTAAGCTTGGTGACCAGGACAAAGCCTTTGCCCCCTCACATATGTTGCAAAACGTGCATTGAAAGTCTGCGGCACCAGAGCCACAAGAAGGTAGTGTCTACCTTTTGGTTTCCCAATGGTGTGGAGGGAAGGAAGAAATCATACTACCGACTGTTATTTCTGTATGACAAACCTACAAGATAAGTTAGTATGAATTTCATTTTATACTTACAAAAATATGCCTGACAATATATAAGAGATGTCTTTATCTTATCTGTTTCCTTTTAGGCATAAATCGAAAAAACAAGCAACACAAAGTATCCAAACGTGCCATCTGCCATAAAGCCAGTGCCTCATGGACCAGAAATTCCAATTCAACACCGCCCAACAACTTTGATTGGTCGTCCGACTCAGATGAAGAAATGGATGATGGTGACATATCTGGTACATACCAACCTACTGCCAAGACAAGTCAACCCAAACTCTTGAGCCAAGCTGGTTGAACGATTTGACAAAAGATTTGTGCTTGTCCAAAGAATCTGCTCAGTTGCTAGGATCACGTCTTCGCGAAAATCGTTTGTTAGCTCCAGAAACAACATTCTTCTGGTATCGCAGCCGCGAAGAAGAGTTTCAGAATACTTCACATTGGACGAAGAAGCTTCGCTGGTTTACTGTAACAACGTCAATGGCCTCAATGCAGCTATGGGTTTAGCGTATGACCCTACAGAATGGCGGCTCTTCATCGACTCCTCGAGCAGAAGCTTGAAAGCAGTACTACTCTACAATGGTAACAAGGTCGCGTCTGTTCCGGTGGGTCACTCGGTGCAGATGACAAAGTTATAGTAACATGGAGCTTTTGCTAACTGTTTTGAAGTACAAATATCACAATTGGATGATATGCGGAGACTTAAAGGTATATTCGTGTCTACAAAAAAAAAAAATTATATATATATATTTTTTTTTATAGGTCATAGCCCTAGTGCTGGGTCTACAAGGCAGCTACACCAAATACCCCCGTTTTCTCTGTCTGTGGGACAGCCGAGCAGACAAGCAACACTACGTACAACGCGACTGGCCAGCAAGACGTGGCCTGGAACCAGGTTCGCACAACGTTCTGTCACACGCTCTCGTGAATCCGCAGATGATTCTACTTCTGCCGCTGCACATCAAGCTCGGACTTATGAAGAATTTCGTCAGAGCACTCAACAAAGAAAGCCGAGCTTTCGCTTTCCTGAATCAGAAATTTCCACGCGTCAGTGAGGGCAAACTGAAAGCAGGTATTTTTGACGGCCCTCAGATCAGGGAGCTAATGAAAGATGCTCAATTCGACGAAAGTCAGGAGGACAATGAGATCAATGCCTGGCTCGCATTCAAGTCCATTGTCACGAATTTTCTGGGCAACCACCGAAGTCCAGAGTACGAACGTGTTGTCAAGGAGCTCCTGCAGAGCTTCCAGGCTCTTGGTGCACATATGTTCATAAAGATGCATTTTCTCAGCTCACATTTAGACTACTTTCCAGACAACTGCGGTGATGTCAGCGAGGAGCAAGGAGAGCGCTTCCACCAGGATATTCGAGTGATGGAAGAGAGGTACCAGGGCAGCTGGGATGTGAACATGCTCGCAGACTACTGCTGGTCCCTCGAGAGACACGTTCCAGCTGTGGAACACAGATGAAAGTCTTTGAGAAAGCCCTTTTGTCCACATTAACTGTACTCGTGTACCATTTTTTATATACTTTGTACATTTTCTGTCAATTTAAGTCAGTTTTAAAAAAATAAACTTCCTAATTTCATAATGATTATTTTCGAATTATCTATTTTTTAAAATAGAGAGAGCATAAAAACCTGACGTGATTGAGCAAAATGAGTTACATTTTTTAATTCAGCATGCAAAATTTATAAAACAACAAAAAAACTTTGACCTCAGGAAAAAAAATTTCAAACGCAGACCAGTGATAATCTTTCAGACTGAAGTCTCCATTTCTGAACTTCTCAAACCATCTCCTACACATCCATTCCCTCACATCATCATTTCCATAAACTCTCTGAATGTTTCTTGCGGATTCACTAACGTTAGATCCTTTACGGAACTCATACAGCATCACATGTCGAATATGCTCTTTCGTGGGCTCCATGTTTTTTTTCAACTACTGTAATATCGTAGGGGTGGCGTTGTAACTATGAAAAACACCAGAGAAAATATTCATTAGCCTAATCCTACACTAGCCTAAGTCATTCTGTATCATCTGTATCGTGATAAAAACTGTGCAAACCTGTCGCCGCATGTATTTTGCAACATTTCTAAAACTATTTCGCATTATCTCGAGGTTATTCTATTATCTATCGTCCATTTTCTAATCAAGCAGAATTTTTGTTACAATCTGATAATAATGACCAGAACTGGGTTATCATTGTGTATTTTGGGATATCATTTCTGGGGTTTAATGTTACCAAATTTAACTACCCGTACAGAAATCAGATAATACTTATAACACTAACACTGATTCTGTTCATATAGAATTTTTTGTTTTTATATGCATTTGTGGGCGCTGAGTCCAAATCTGGCCTTGGTTTGTGTGTATCATCAATGGTTTCAGAGATAATCCATTTTTCATGTTTTACCAGTATAATGTTATTATGGGTGCAGCAATATCAGAATAATCAGGAATTGTTGAGAACAATCCGGATGTTCGTTGACAGTTTCTTGCTCTAGAAATTGCCTGAAACTTCCACTGTGCTATATAAAGAAGAGCGCAGAGTCTGAGAAGTCAGTAGTGTGAGCACACAAAGAAAGCAGGTTGTTTGTCTGATGGTTACCAGCACTGAGGTATCGTGTTTCTTTGCTTCACTGTGCTGATGATTTGAGTGTTATCGATCCTTTTTTATTGCTAACATTATTTCAGTATTGTGAATACATCTTTTTTCTGGAATCTGTAATCTGTTGCAGATTTAATAACTCTTCTCTCTATATCTGCAGGTTATGATTAATGTAGTACAGTTTGGTAAAGAGAATGGCAACTAGAGCTTGTAAACACTCGCCGAATATATTCTGCTACGTTTGTGGGTATTACATAGGCCCCAAGCAAGTATCGCACAAGATTGTGAAAGGCACCAAGTTTTGGATCGCGTATCGGCTCTATTTTGGTATGCCTATGGGTGACCAAGATAAACCCTGGGCACCCCATGTGATCTGTGGAAGCTGCCGCTCCACACTTGAAGGGTGGCTGCGGGGAGTACATAAGGCAATGCCCTTTGCAGTACCCAGAATATGGAGAGAACCAAAGAGCCACCACGACAATTGCTACTTCTGCATGGTAGATGTTTCTAAGTACAGGAAAGTTAAAGGAAGGCAGACTCTTCAGTATCCAAACATAGCACCGTCCACAGCTCCTGTACCACATGGCAAAGGTCTTCCAATACCACGTCCATCAGAACAGGTATCTATCCATTACTTTACCTTCTGTATTTACAGACTGTGGGTCATTGTGTGTCAATTTTTCTTAGTGCTGATGCTCTTCTACATATATAGCTATGCCTATATTTTGTTTCTTTGCTTTGCAGGTTGAAAATGAGGATGCAGCTAGCTCATCTGAGATGTCGGCTAGTGAGGACAGTCATGATGAAGAATATACAGTAACTTTCAGTACAAACCCTCACTTTCCAAATCAGAGGGAATTGGATGACTTAATTAGAGATTTGGGTCTGACGAAATCAGGGTCTGAGCTTCTGACCTCCAGAATCAAAGAGTGGAATTTGCTTGGAGAAGACTGCAAGAGCACTGCATACCGAGAGCGGCATGAAGAGTTTGCAAGGTTCTACGATGTCAATGGTCTATTCACAGCTATTTGTTTAACACACACACCCTCAGAGTAGCGCCTGTTTATTGACAGTTCAACTCTGAGTTTAAAAGCTGTTCTACTCCACAATGGGAACAAATATCCATCTATACCAGTTGCACATTCTGTTCAAATGAAAGAGGACTATGAAAATGTCAAACAACTGCTTACTCAAATCAGGTATGAACAATATAACTGGGACGTCTATGGTGATTTCAAAATGATTGGTTTCCTGTTAGGTTTATAAGGAGGGTTTACTAAATATTCATGTTTTCTTTGCCTGTGGGATAGCAGGGCTTCAACTGAGCACTATAAAACATTTCAGTGGCCTCCACGTGAAGGACTGCAACCAGGAAAGTACAATGTACTCAGGGAACCTCTTGTGAAGCCTGAATAGTTCTACTACCACCTCTCCATATTAAATTGGGTCTAATTAAGCAGTTTGTAACTGCGTTAGATTTTGGAGGGGAAGTTTTCCAACAGATTCAGGTCATGTTCCCTAAACTCTCTGAGGCCAAAGTCAAGGCTGGCATCTTTGTAGGACCACAAGCCAAGGCGCTGTTGAATTCAAAGAACCTTGAAGCCAAGATGACTCCGATCGAAAAAGAGGCTTGGTGTGCTTTCCATGATGTGGTTCGTGGGTTTTTAGGCATCCATAAAGCACCAAACTATAAGGAGTTAGTGTCAAACTTGATTAAGTGCTATGGCAAAATGGGGTGCCATATGTCTTTAAAATTACACTATCTGCATTCACATCTAGACTTTTTTCGTGATAACCTGGGCGATGTGAGTGAAGAACATGGCGAAAGATTCTATCAAGATATTCAAATGATGGAGGAAAGGTACCAGGGCCATTGGGATGCTTCCATGATGGCAGACTACGTATGGTTGCTGATCAGAAAGAATAAGAATGTTCATACGCGGAAGTCGCGTTCTTCAGTGCATTTTTAAGGAACACACTGCATAATGAGGCTTGTTATTCTCTTATCGGTTCTCCTCATGATATGTATTATATCCTTTGCACCATTTTGGGTTTGTCAAACAATTTTGGCTCAATAAACATTAATTTCCAATAGTGTTTTTATTTTCAGAAAATATTTGTTAGCCTTCTTTATATACTTTGCCATATGAAAAGTGCGATAACCTATATTTTTGAAACGGTTGATGATAGAGCAAAACAAATAGCATTTTTGGAATCAGCT
Organism: Bathynomus jamesi; assembly: GCA_023014485.1. Lineage (NCBI taxonomy): Eukaryota > Metazoa > Arthropoda > Malacostraca > Isopoda > Cirolanidae > Bathynomus > Bathynomus jamesi. The sequence continues at coordinate 8,762 of JAJOZX010006986.1, read as the reverse complement.
CCCCGAAATCATTAAGAAACGACAAAAATCACAATAAACAGAAAATTTTTCAAATTTTGTTATTCAGTGTAATTAATGGGGTTGTTTAACCTCCTTCACAATGTCTAAGGTCATATGATGGAGGGAACCTACAGCTTTACGTGGGATCCGAACCACGGGTCACTACATAATCTGGGCACAGAGGACAGTCTCCCATCCAACTACTACCCAGACCCAATGTCGTTTAACTTCGCTGATCTCCGGGAAGCGGTGTTACGACATTGGCCATGACGTAGCCCCATAAATCAGATGAGGGAGTGACAACACAGTTGACTTATTAAACACAACCAATACTGTAACCAACTAAAAAAGAAATACCTATATATGTTTTCACCTCAATAATTATTTAACTTCAGCTAAGTTTCTGGCATTTTCTTACACAGGGTGTTCACAAAGTCGCACTACACTTGGCCAGCACCAAATAACCATTACCATAACGCGGTAATGGTCTGAAATTTATTTTCCAACTGTAGTGCAACTTTTTGAATACCCTGTATTTTCTTAGTTTGAATGTACTGTATTACATCATTTATGCACAGTGGTATTTTTTAATAAACTTGTAGCTGTACAGTACTATGTGCTCAAGTGTTTTATCATCCTTTAAAAATCCTTTTTTATGCTATAAAACATTGAAGTTGTTTAATTTGAAGCTAAATTTATCATTATTAACTAGGTAGTATTTCAGGGAACATAGGATTTAATTTTGGCAGAAATATTATGATAAAATAATATACACAATACCACCACTAATAATAATAAATAATAATAATATATCAGGTCATCCCATAAGTAATGTCGTTTTTTAGATCAGAATTTGAAGGACAAAAAAAACTCAACTGAAACTTTTTAATCTAGTATATATTTTCCATCGGAATCATGCCAACGTCCTACAAGCTTTTCAATGCCATGTTTATAAAATTCAGGCAGTTTTGAGGCAAAAAACGTACAAAGACTGGTGTGCAGGTCATCTAAAGAAGTATACTGTTTCTCGTCAAGATAGTTTTGAAGACTCCTGAAGAGATGATGATCTGAAGGCGCAAGGTCTGGAGAATATGGAGGATGTGGAAGTTTTTCCCACCCAAGCTACTCAATTTTTGCAGAAGTGATCCAAGCAGTATGAGGACGTGCGTTGTCGTGGTGGAACATGATTCCTTTCCAATTAACCAAAGAATGTCTTTTCTTTTAGTGCAGTGTTCAATCGATCCAGTTATTGACAGTAGAATTCAGCGGTGATTGTTTGGTTGTGTGGTAAGGTTTCAAAGTGTATTACACCACCTTTATCCCACCAAACACTAAGCAACACCTTCTGAGGGTGAAGATTTGGTTTTGGCTGTGGTATCGCTGGTTCTCCGGCACAAACCCACTGTCGACAGCGCTTAACATTATGGTACAGTATCCACTTTTCATCACCAGTCACTAAACGGTGCAAAAACGGATCTTGGAGTTCACGGGAATGAAGAGCTGTGCTAATGTTTACCCACACCCTCAGATTGTCGACCAACAATTCATGTGGCACCCATTTTCCTAACTTAGGCACTTTCCCGAGTTGTTGCAAATGTCGATGGATGGTGGACGGGGATGAATTGAGTTTCTGGGCCAATTCTTCAACAGTTGTTGAACAGTCTTCAAGTGCGGCTAACAGCAGGTCATCATCAAACTCAGCAGGGTGTCCAGAGCGTGCTGCATTGTCAAACAGCAGTCACCATCCCTAAACTTTTGAAACCATCTTTGACATTTCCTCACATGCAGAATATCTTTGCCATAAATGTCCTGACTGTTTTGCGTTGCTTCAGTAGCACTATTCCCTTTTTTGAACTCGTAAAGCATTATATGCCTGATATGCTCTTCTGATACCACCATGTTTATGAGGGGTTCACATAAAGCAAAACACACGTCTTCACTGGTCAAGGTCTGTAAAGTATGTAGTGAAACACGATAGATCTCCTCTTAGATATAACCTTCAGAAAATTTATGCTTAAACCGAGTACTAGTTTAAACTTAATCTATCATAAAAAACGACATTACTTATGGGATGACCTGATATATACCAATGATAAAATACCATTTGACATGCAATGAGAGAAGGCAGATGCCTGTATGCGTGATGCAGTTTATGGGTTGGGGCCACAGATCTATGGTATCTGGGATGATCTCCTGTGAAGCACTTTTATATCGGGCAATCAAGATACGAGGAGTGATAATCAAAACTACTGTACAGTAGGGTGGATCGATTTTACATTTTTTTCGATTTCCATATTCTAATAGAGACAAAAACTTGCGCATGCATAAGAAAATAGCCTCTGCAAAATCTTAGCTTAATAGGTAATCATCTTCTGCCCCCGGCAGAGCGATGAAAATCATATTTTAGTAGTCAAAAACGTATTTTTCTTATAATTTTTAAAATATTTCAATATGCATCAAAATTATTCCTAATAACTATAAAGTCGATGAAAAAGACCTCGTATGATCGTTTTTCCAAGCGCGTTGTCCTACGTTAATATCTTTTGCCCCGGCAACAACGTCAAATGTTGAAAAAATAGGTAATTTATATACATATTTTCAGATCAGCTTTTTGTCTTAAATAATGCATTTATATATTTCCCATAGCATTTATATCGTTGCTTAGGCATGAAATAACACACACGCAAAATTTTATGACTGGATGGCTGGATACGAGAAGATGATGTCAGTTCAGTGATTGATCGAAATAAGGTAAGAAGAGCCAGAAAAAGAGAGCGTTCTGAGCATCAGCAAGATGACAAGATCACGCTACCATTACAGGGCATTTTCTTTGACGGACGTAAAGATAAAACAATGACACAAGAAGAAATAGACAATGTGAAGCATAGAAGGACTGTGGTAGAAGAGCATATAGTTTTAGTTCAAGAACCAGAATCCCAGTACATGGGGCATTGCACTCCTGCATCAGGTTCTGCCACTGCAATAACATCAGGTATCATCAACTTTCTAGAGACTAACAATATTAGCACGGACGACATTGTGGCTATCGGATGTGATGGTACCGCAGTGAACACGGGTCGAAAGGGTGGAGCCATTAGTATGATTGAAATGAAACTACAAAGGCCAGTTCAGTGGATCATATGCCTATTACACGGTAATGAATTATCACTGCGACACCTCATTCAAGACTTGGACGGCAAAACAACTGGGCCAATGGTCTTTACTGGACCAGTTGGAAAACAACTGAACGACTGCGAAAAACTTCCAATTACAGAATTCGATGCCATTCCATCTCCCGACATTGACATAGATGATGCCGAGTTGAGCACTGACCAAAAATATTTGTTAGGCATCTACAGAGCAGTGTCGAGCGGTAGCTGCTCTTCAGCTCTCGAGGCTCGAAATCCAGGTAAGATGGCGCATTCCAGGTGGCTGACAACAGCAAATAGATTTCTGCGCCTCTATGTTTCAACCAGTGAACCCTCCAGCACCTTCAATGAAATTGTGCGATTCATTATGACAGTTTACGCACCAATTTGGTTTAAGATAAAGAAAAACTCCTGTTTCACTGAGGGCGCAAAACATTTTTTCGAAATGATGCGTCTCTCTCAAACCATGCCTCAAAGATCAAAGACAATCGCCAACAAAGTCCTCCGTAGAAATTCTTTCTTTGCTCACCCAGAAAATATTTTGATCTCCATGCTACATGCCGATGAGCAACACATAAGAGAATTGGGATGGAGAAGAATATTAAAAGCACGATCAAAACAATCACCAGCGGGGGAAATTCGAGCCTTCGCCATGCCTGAGCTGCTCTACGATAGTTAAAACTATTACGAAATGATCAACTGGCAAACGGCTGAGGTGACCGAACCCCCCCGTTACAAAAACAATACCTGATACCCGAATAAAAGAGTTTGTTGAGACGGGAGACCAGCCTGATGGACTGATCCCACTATTCCTTTGTCATACTCAAGCGGTCGAGAGACTCATCAAATTAGTAACCGAAGCCTCTGCCAGTGTAAGTGGAATAGAAGAGAGGGACGGATTCATCCGCTCCCATCTTCACTCCCGAACAAAAATTCCACGATTTGATTCTAGAAAGATTACCGTATGTAAATCAACATGCAGCCAAAGGAAGGGTGGTTGGGGCTGGATAGGGTGGAACTCGACGTACAGCCACCTCTTCGTGGTGAGTTCTGGGTTGCTAATTTTATAAAATTAGCAAGCGAGGAGCTGTACTTAGTACTTATCGTACTTATAACATCGCATTAACGTAATTATAATCCACATTTAGACTTTTCTCGGGGACAGAAGATATTACTCTAGTCATAAAATTTTGCGTGTGTTATTTCATGCCTAAGCAACGATATAAATGCTATGGGAAATATATAAATGCATTATTTAAGACAAAGAGCCGATCTGAAAATATGTATATAAATTACCTATTTTTTCAACATTTGACGTTGCTGCCGAGGGCAAAAGATATTAACGTAGGACAACGCGCTTGGAAAAACGATCATATGAGGTCTTTTTCATCGACTTTATAGTTATTAGGAATAATTTTGATGCATATTGAAATATTTTAAAAATTATAAGAAAAATACGTTTTTGACTACTAAAATATGATTTTCATCGCTCTGCCGGGGGCAGATGATGATTACTTATTAAACTAAGATTTTGCAGAGGCTATTTTCTCATGCATGCGCAAGTTTTTGTCTCTATTAGAATATGGAAATCGAAAAAAATGTAAAATCGATCCACTCTACTGTACAGTACTACCCTTTGCCTAAAACCATGACTCTAATAACTGCTTTAAATTCCATCTTATTAGACGCATGAGCATTCTACATAATCATAATTTAGCTTGTACAGAAAAAAAGGGGGTTTAATTATTTAACATTTTGAAAAACCCATTTCCCCCCCCCACTTTTATGCGGGTTTTTTAGGGGAAAAACTAAAAACCGCGATTGGGCTAAAAAAAAAAAAAAAGGTTTTATTACCAACACTGAGTAATGCCCATCACATTTGGTAAGTATAAATCGAACACCCACTTTACTCGTTACAAGCTGCAATACAGTAGAGTTATACGCCATGACTCAGTCGTGACTAGCAATAATGAAGTCATATTTAAATCTATTAAAAATAATACAAAAACAGCTTAACTGAACAATTAGTGGGCTAAAAAAAAAACTATGTATACACTATCACTAACTTGGGGGGGGGGGTCCTTTTCATAAATTAGTTACTGAGTGTTCAAAATCAGTAAAAGGGGTTTTCAAAAATCAAGTTAATAACAATGGGGGCTAACGTTGTAACACCGCTTCCATAGATCAGCGAAGTTAAGGGACATTGGGTCTGGGCAATAGTTGCATGGGGAACCAACCGTCCAGACGATGTGATGACCCGTGGTTCGAACTCCACGTAAAGCTGTAGATCCCCTCCGTCACATGACCTTTGCCATTATGGAGGAGATTAACTCCCCCCCCCTTCACTGGGAAAAAAAACCTATTAACAGTGGTACCTCTCCACTACTTGAAGGTAAGACGCCCCTGTAAGTGCTGAATGTCTTGTCAAACACATTTTACAAAATTACATTTCCATTTCATGGAATAATAAAACTCGCAAAACTTCAAAATATTGAATGAAAATCAACGCTTGTAGAGCTTATGAATGACATACCGAAATATGTATTGGACTTATAAAGACTAACTTCGGACAAAATAACGTAATGAATGATTATAATAAAACGTTCCAAAGCTTTGATAAAGCTAACCCTGTCATAATATCCTCACACTTGAATTAAAGAGAAAGAATTCTCGTATTTGCTGTTGAACTTAGCATATTAAAAACAAATGAAACACCTTTCTCTTGGTTCTTGGGGGAACTTCCTTGTCTCTTGTTTGATCTGCATTGTCATTCTGAAAATATTGATAAAACAAATGCATAAATATATATTGTTGAACTTTAACTGCTGTTGTGATCTCTCAGCAGCTCTTTGACAATGGCAATTTACAGCTATGCAACTGAAATGTTATTAAATATAAGGTGAAGCGTTTCCATTGTTTAATATTACACAAAAAATAAGTAAAAAATGGCAAAGCATTTGAATAATATTTGGATGAATTAAAAGTTGACAAAGTTATGCCTTTTCAATGTTAATTACTTTTAGCATACAATACTTCAAAATTACTTTCGATCTTCTGTCCCAACTGTAAATCTACACCCAACAGCACTCAACCATTCACTACCAGGAAGTAGGGCACTGATTTCCAAATTTAAACGCTTATCGTATGATCAAGGTTAAATTAAAATAAAACACGAAACAATGATCAAGGTTAGAGGAGGAAAAAAATAAAAATAAAATGCACACTTCACAGAAACCATCTGCTTTAAAAGTGGAATTTCTTTTACACCCACACACTTGATGGATTTTATCCAACTGCAGAAATATCCTGCTTAGTTATTTCTTACACGCAAAACCAGAATCAGTCATATTGGCCAAACCAGACCAGACTCCTAATTTTAATTTGACATTCCACAACCGAAATGACGTTCTTGCAATTTTTGTACACTTTAAAATGTTCCCAAAAGTTGACATTTCCTTAACTGTGTGAAAAAGAGAAGACGGGCAAGAGACCAGTTCCTCCATTGCTCGATACCATTTAACACGGTATTGATTGTGTGTGTTAAGTTCTTAACACCTTTTAAGGACTTTTTGCTGTTATCTATCATAAATAATGGTGTAATATTATTTTCATCACAACCCTAATCCTAAATCTACGCACCTTCCTCTTGGATTGGGGTGCATATTTCCTGGGTCTTGTTTCCGCAGATTTGGTAATCTTAAAATATATTAAAGTATAAACATTATGAAAACGAAAAGCAAAAATATATCCAATTAATACTAAAAGCAGAAGTCATCTACTGTTAAAATGCGTTTACCCCATAGCCAAAACAGGTTTTAAAGGTCTCACTCTCAGCCTAAATCGCAAGGAGAAATCTTGTGTACAAAATAAACTGAGGAAATATAATTTCAGGTTTAACTCAACCCCATCTTCAGGGAGGTACTGTTGAGGGACTTCTACAAGGAAAGTAGGATAGTACCAATTTTGCAAACTCGTGAAAATTAAACCCAATAATACCTCACTCACATTTACCTCATTATGGCTGTCTACCGTGTTTGACTTCGACTAATGATTATAAGGAAAGGATCAAATTGTAAGTAATCCAATTCAGTGATTTCAACAAAGGTTAGATTAAGCACATAAGTCAAAATTGAAGCGTAACACCCATTTAAAAATGAAATTATATGTATTTTACATAAAACCTACACAATCTTGTCCTACGAAGGGTCTCTCCACCAAACCAGACAACGAAGCTGATGTTACTTTACTTCAGTCTACAATCATGCTTAGCAGAAAATCAGCTCCTTAATAACAGGACCATTCACATTTGGTCATTAGTCCAGTCATACCTGCTACGAGTTTTTAAAGAAGAGATCGAATAATCAGCTAAGAACGCTTATCTTAGCTCAATTCAGTCCTTCTAACCAAAGGATAATGCATAATGCTGAATTTTCTAAATTGTAAATGCTGAATCAGCTAATCATCTGGTATTCTATGCTTGTAATGTTTTGGAAAAGTAGAACCATAAGACAAACTAAAAAAATAAAAGCAAATTTATCTTTACCTGTTATCTTTCATATTCCTGTGACCTCCCCTCCGATTAACCATGAGCGGTATGGGTGGTCTGGGATAGGAGACATCAGGAGCCAATGGATGATTGGGTGGTGGATTTGGTGGCTGACCGAACTGTTGGTTTTGGTATGGATTTCTTGGGGGACCAAACATTCTTTTATCACCTATCAAAAGAAAATTTATTAAATATATAATTTTTTACGTCAAAATCCGAAACTAAACATTTTTTTGAAAAAGTAATTTGGGTTAAAATGTCTAAGTAATGAAGAAGCGTAAAAATGAATGAAGCTGAACAAATCTAGTACAAAAGTTAAGGAGCACTCCCTGCAGTGGCGGAACATATACAGTATTTCAAAGTTCGAGGCTGATCCTTTAAGCATAGGGGCATAGGATGGGACGGGTTGTAATCCACCCTATATTTAAAATAACTTGGGCTAAGTGGCTATTTCAGGCTCGAGAACCTCCCGTTACATGAGAAATACAGAACAGGATGTCACCCGTTACGTTTTACAAGAACACTAAAAATACAAATTTTCATTTACTCCTTTTTAAGAATACTTAGAAAATTTATGAAAACGATAACAAGGACTCTCCCTTTTAAATTTAAGAACTGATGGGTTTCATTTTTCATAAATTACTTCCATCACTGAGGGTCCCTCAGCACAAGCTGTTCGTATTCTAGGGGTTTCAGAACTTCCCAAAGGGGAGACCCGGGGTCGTAGCGTCATTGGTTTATATGTTAATCCATCCCAGTTCACACATACCTGGCCTTCCTTTACCTCGCCCACCTCTCGCACCCCTGTTCATCGTGGCTCTTTGCTGTCGTGGATGAATAGGGGGAGTAATGGAGCGAGAAGTAGATCTAGAACTCCGGCTTCTACTAGTAGTTCTACTTCCACTTCTACTTTTACTGTAACTGGAATAGGATGAAGATCGGGAAGATCTGATAGAAGAGAATTAAATTATAAAGCTTGGAATCTGATCAATCACAACCGAACAGCGTTCACAGCGTTTATCGAGGTTCTCTCTCATATATTACAAAATTATAAATTAGGAAGAGCT